>BGPR01002212.1:41843-75938 GCA_013235015.1 Araneus ventricosus | reverse complement strand
TGTTATACGTAGATCGATACATCAACCCTGAGCAATCTTGCACTGTTTTACGTGCAGATCAAGGTTGATGTATCGATCTATCCTGCACTGTTATATGTAGATTGATAGGTGAGAGATGGTAAAATGAGACGATGGATAGTATGTAACTTGTACATGTTCCTCTGACTTTACTGTCTTCCATATTTTAATTGAGTACTCCGTACTTTTTATCATCATTGCAGGTAACTTTCTGTTTTGCTTTTTCCGCGAAACAACCTTAAAACTCTCAATACTTGGTATGAGAACATCTTCTATTTAAAATGTTTGAGTTTTTATTTCAATTTTAAATAAAACTTTAGTATAACTATTTTATTGGATAGTGAAGAAAACTGAATATGAATTTTGTTGAAAATACCTCTTCACTCTGACGAATTTAGTCCTAAATTAGACGCAGAATTGAAATTCGGATGTAAAGACAACACGCTGAATTTAGCCCATCTAGTTCGTTGCCAGTTTTGAGTTAATCTTCTCGCTGAGGAATAGAACCTAATATTTGGCAGGGATCCGCAATTTTGGTGCGGAAACCACCCTGATCCATCCGGGTTTTTGTATTTTTGAATTATAGTGCTTACGTGCACGCAGACATAGTTCCAAAATTTTTTTTTCGGATTAAGAGATGTCAGAAACGTCGAAATTTGAACAAAATCTTACGGCTGAATGTTTTGACACGAGAGTGTTTTCTCTCTGTGTACTTCGAACACGAGGAAGTAATAAATAAATGAAAAATACGAGAGTAGTTTAAATGAAGTAAAGTAACAAACCCTTTGACAGAAAAGCTTTAGTCGCGAGTTCAAAATGGTATAAAACTTAATAAAGTAGTGGTACGTATTACTTTGCTATATAGTCACCATGGTTGCCGAAGAATTTGTTCCATCGGTACATCAACGAATCGAAACCAGTGAAGAAGAAATTAGCACCAAAGTCCCGGAGCCACGCCAGATCCATTTTGAGCTTCCGCTTCGATTCTGAGATGCCGACCTCCTAGATGCTTCTTCAAGGGTCTGAAGAGAAGAAAATCACCTTTTACGAGGTCGGGCATGTGGGCAGAGAGTTACAATAACTCTCATCACAAACTCTGTATCAAATTTATATTTTCTTCACATTACACTAGCTCCACACATTTCCTTGGGGAATTGAATTTCAACTGGGGATGTTTTTTAAGACAAAGCTTTAACACATCTCTTACTTCAATCGCCGACCACGTTACCGTCAACGCCTCCAACTGGGATTACCGAGCTACGCACAACTACCTCCATCTACCGGCGGCGCCCGAATTATGAGGTCGTGTCAGTTCTCTAGACAAGGATTTTGATCCATACGGGGGATTTGAGTAGCCGTCGGAGTTCTGACTGCCCTACTTTCTGAAAACACTTGTATATTCAAAAACATGTCTCAAAATGCACAAGGGAAAAAATTAGCTTCTGAGAGGAATGTACAATATTCTGTTACCTCTTCCAGTATGCTCTTCTTCCTAATATTTGAATACAAAAAAAAGAATTTATAGAAGAAACAGAAGAAGTAAACAATACACCTTTTGCGCGCCAACGCAGCAGCATCCAGTAATTGCATCAACAATATTGTCCATAATTAACTAACGAATTACTATAGAATCAAGCAACACAAATCATGATTTAATAAAAATTAAAACACATTAAAAGAAGATCATTAGAATGGAAGAAATGGAAGCGAACTCGAATGGCGAACGTTTGCAAATTCTACTCGCCATCGAAGTTCTAATATGGATAAATTTTCTGTCAAGGGAATGACTACATAGTCAAAAATTATTCCCTCTGTGGCCTGAATTTATCCAATAAATAATAATAAAATAAAGGAAAGAACCTTTTTAGAGAAAGAAAACTTAATAAAGTTTTCCATAACCAATCCAATCGAGAGAAAAGTAAACAACGTTACCCTCTGGCAATACAAGTAAGAATGACGCTTTCGAGACATACCAGAACGAAGGAAATTAGGTCTAGAGGCTAGCATATCTGGCTCCATCTATGGAGAAAAATTCGAACCAAATTAACAGAAGAATAAAAGCTCTTCAATCCTTTTTAAGTAAGTTATTGACTTTAAAGAAAGTATTTGGGTAGCCATTATCTTTTATATTATTATTTAAATTATGTAAGGCTTTAACAAAAGTTGAATGGTTATTATAAATGTTTTATATTCTATTAATTAGTGAATAAATGGAATTTTTTTTATTATTTTGAAATAAAGATTGGTTTGAAAGTCACAAAGTGTAATAGCTTTGAAATTAAATCCTTTTCCTTTATCATAAATGCCAATAGAGACACCTGAATCCAAAATTTCAATTAACAGATCTAAAAAATTGCATTTGTTAAGTTCATTATTAGTTTTGCACTTCTACCTAACACATTAAACTTTCTACCTTAAATAACTAAAAGAAATTCTTTTCTTGGGAAGGAATATTTAATTTACCATGTATGATATAATGCATTGAAATTACTTTCAGATTTCGCCACAAGTTGTGGTAACGACGAAGTTCACACTCAGTGTGAAGCCCACTGCCAGAAGAACTGCACGAACTGGGATAGACCACTCATTTGCCCACATCGTTGCCTATCAGGATGCGTGTGCAAACCCGGATTGGTGAGAGACGATCGGGGAGTTTGTGTAAGCCCGCACGAATGCAGGGGTAAGTTACAAATCAGTATGCTTTTCGTTAGCTGAAGCCCAATCTTCGCGAAGTTGAAGTATCGGCATTATTCCATTTCGGTACCAACAATCATCACTAATGTCGATAGAATTTGGCGGGTTGGCGGTATTCCTTTTTAGCGCCAGCATTCATTACTAAGCTCTCTAAAATTTGGTGAAATATGGTGATCTCCCAAATTCTATCGACCCTAGTGATGAATGTTGGTCTGAAAACGGAATAACACCATCATTTCAGTTTGACGACGATAGGGCTTCCGTTGAGTTTCCAATGAGGTCACTAGAATTTGGCCATTTGAGATAAATTCTAAGGACAGATCGCTGAATCTTAGCGGTCATTCGTTGGCGATCTGTAGCTAGAATTTATTGTTTTTGTCTGAGGACACAAAATACACAAGTTATAATAAAGATCCGCTGTTTCGAATATTGAAATATTCCCTGGCGGAGACAAGTGAGGTCACGTGAGGCCGTTTTTTTCTACAAATATTTTCACTTTCCCAACAAACGTTACGAAGTTAAACACCGTAATACAAAGGAGAGAAAGAAAAAATGCAAGAAAATTTCCTATTATTTTTATTAGTTTCCCGATGTTAACAAATCAAAACACAGAAGCTCGCTAAAAAAGAAATACCAACTTCCGTTAAATAAATAAAAATGTACGAGAACACCGGGTATGATTTCTACTCGATAGATGGAAGCACATGACTTTTATAACAATAATTTTACGAAAAAACACCGTGAAACGGCCGAAAAGCAAAAAACGATTTTCCCCCGATTTTTATAAATTAAAACATGGAAGGTTGCAAAAATGAAAACACCTTTTATACAAATATATAAGTCATGTTTCGTCAAATAAATAAACAAAAAAATGCAAGAACTTTGGATGACAAAGTTGCCAGTAGATGGTAGCTCAGTGAATTCATTCATTTTGACATTTTAAATTGATATCATTTAAACTAATTACAATTCTGGAATTTCAATGATCAAAATGGATCCCTTGGATTATTTCCCATCTATTGGTACTTTCGGCTCGTTTCAGCATTCAGTGGTTCGTGTGAATACAGCCGGACATATATAGATACATATTTTTGTTTTCCTCCATAAATTAATAGTGTAGATACTGTTGTTGGAGTCTGTGGCGATTTTCAGACGAAAGGGCATTTTCTCCATCCAGGAATTTGTTCAAAATGCCTTGCTGTACGCTTTGTGGTACCATCTATTCTGTCATCACTCTAGTAACTCCTAGACGATACTTATGGGTCCACTCCCTCAAGGTCCCACCGCTACAGCGATTTGCCTCTTCTTTAAAACAAAGCTGTCCCGGTCGTGTTTGAACAGTCTTGTAATATTGTCTTCCTCATCGAAATAATCTATTATTGATATATGATTTTTCTCTAAATAGACAGTTTATCCCAGGCTTATTTTTAATGAAATGATTGGTTATTGGCTTTTATAGTTGAACAAAGTTTCTTGACTTAATTAATAATAATTTTCTGTTCCAGCTAACACCCCCGGCGTGGTGAAGGCTAGCAAACCCTCCTGTGAAAGTGCCTGCAATGCGCTGTGTTTTCTTCAAACCGTCGCAATGAGAGGACGATGCACCGGTGGCAAATGCAAATGCTGGTAGTTGGTTGAGGCCTCTAACTTATCCAAAATTCTGAAAAATTGGTTTCAAGAATATTTTTAAAATATTCTTCGAGGATGCATATTAATAAATTTCTTGTGTGATATTCTAGAATTTTTATCTGAAATTTTTCATGGGATTGATGATTTATTTTAAAAACGATCTGATAAAGTAGCAGGATATCTTTATTTACAAATAGCACAGCTTAATTTACTCAAACAAACTTTATTAAGAAAATTAGTTATTTGTTTTAGAAAATAATTTAACTCAAAGTTCGCTCAAACATTTTGCACTTAGTCTAAAATTTTCATATATATATTTCGCTGTAGTATTTTGTCTGAACACATATGTTGTCGTTTTAATAAGCAGGGCGATTCAAAAATGATGAAGCAAACTTTGAAGATAGACCTGGCGTACAGAATCATGCCATTTTTACAATAGAACAAGGGATATCAAACACAAAGGACGGCCCATGCAAGGGGCCGTTGAACAGTAAATAAGCAAAAGAAATGGTTGCAATAGATACTGTCTGAAACACAAAGAGAAGGGCAGAAATACACAGTTGCATAATTAACATCAATGCAAATCGCAGACAGCTTCCCACAGTGGCAAGTAAAACGCCAATAGGAAATAGAACGCACAACAGCAAAAATGTTTTGGATATTTAAAGTAACTGTCCAAAGAACTTGTCCGAAGCTGTACACGTTTCGCATGTTGATATTTCTGTATTCATGGAAATAAATTCTATTTATTTGAAAATTCATTTTATTTTGACCTTCTTATGTTTCTGCATTCAAACTTGAAATGAAGTTATGAGAATACATCTATCACATTTAGAGTTCTGGCAAAACAAAAGTAATTTTAAGCAATGGTGAGCAATTTTATCAACAACCAGTAACACCACATTAGCAATCTTATGCCACAAGTACTTTCTTATTTTTTTCCTTTGCCAAATTAGGGCACTAAATGTAATGGAAACCTTAATCGCTTCTGCTGATAACCATTAAACTAACTGGCAGGAAAGAGCGATTTCTTTAGAATGCATGCAAAATTCAATTCCAAGTACGATGAAGTGCAAAAAGTAAAAATAACTCCTTTCCTTTAAGAAAGAAGTGATCTAGAGAAAGGACTGAAGTAAGGAAAAAATGCTTCCAAACTAAAATATCAGTAGTAATCCCTACCAACAAAAAAAGTGAAATAGAGTATGCGAAAATATAAAATGTCACGCAAGTATAAAACTTGATCTTTGGTCTGCGAGTTGGAAGAGCCTTCATTATGGTCTACTCTTAACGCAATCTTGTCCAAAGACTGTGCAGTCATGTATGATACTCTTGGGTATCTTGGCATCCCTTCTGAGGAAGAATCATTCTTACATGCTTCTTTTCTAAACAATATTTTGATCGCTGTCCGCGATTTCCATTTGATTAGTTTATTTATCAGATACCAGTTTTTCGATTCTAATGTAGTTATCGATCAGGCCTGTTTATCTTAATCATAATCACAGGTCGCAAGGGTTCTAATGTATGGTTTCTGGGCATCTGAGCTTCTGCTACACATGATAAAAAACTATTACTATTTCCCACCCTTAATTTTTTCTTTTCTGTATTGAATAGTAAAATTTTGCTACTTTTCTTCTACCCCAAATTAAAACCGCCAAATTCTAGCAAATTGTCGTTAACATTTGGGGATCTGTCACTAGAATCTGGCCCAGATCTGTAAATTCTACCAACCTTAATCAGGCAATTCACATCTAATCCAAACTGAAAAAAATGTTTGAACACGAGAAGGAAAAAGCAATCGTCAATTGTTCATCAAAAAAATCAAATCGTCATCAAAAACTGATGGGAATTAGCATAGCGGCTCGGGGAAGATGGGATTCCAACGAAATCAAATTGCAACACTTCATTTTCCGATTCCAATTTGGAGCCTCGAACGAGGGTAGGCGGTACATCAAAGGATCTGACTAAATTGGGACCTCGATTCGAGGGTAGGAAATTGGAAATCCGCTGAGTGGGGGGGAATAGTGGGGATCGAAGAGAGGTGGTAGAGGGAGAGATCTTTGCTTCCCCTATCGCCAGCGCACTTTGAAGCCTGAAATGAATGACGTGCCTGGATTTATCGATTAAAATGGGTGGAAAAAACGGTCTTCGGACAAATGGCATGGCAAGCATTCAGGTGAATTGTCGGCTTTAATGGAACCTTAACGGAACTCCAATCATCTCCACGATGAAATGTTCGCGTTTTTTCGTTTCCGCACAACATTTACCACTAAGTTTATTATATTTTGGCGCAAATCAACAAATTCTGGCAACCTTAGTGATGAATACTGGCGCCAACATTTCAACTTGCCGAAGATTGGAGCTCTTTTAACGAAAAAGTAACCAGATTTTAGATAAAACGCTTTCGCATTTATGATTGCATAACCCAAGTGACGGGCATTGGAACGCGGAAAACGTTTAGTTGAATGTTACAACTTTATTATCTTCTATATTTTCTTTCATAAGATTAAAAATATACTGATTGCTCATGTTTATTTACAGGTAACAATATAGAAAAGGCTTTTCTTCCAAAAACTTGTTCTCAGATTTGTGAAAAATTATGTCGGCTTAGCGATCTGATGTGGCGCTGCGTTGGTCCTAATCAATCAAAATGTGAATGCTATTAATCGAAAAATTTTCAATCAATCAGAAGATATATCCGAAAATAGAAAGTGGCCACAATTGATGTAGAATAAACGTAACTGTTGTACTAAATAATATTGAATAAAAAGCATGAGTTCATTGATTAATTTCGTTCGTTTCGTTTCGTTTGACTCTGAAAGATCTTGAAATGCACTGTCAAAATAAATTATCTTACTTATGCTAAACCATTATATGCCAAAACACTATTATTTCACTTTTTTTTATTAAAAAGCATTAATATGATGACATAGATGGCATATAAGGAGATCGAGTTTTCTGAAATATTAAACTGATTAATCAACTGTTAATTGGAATTAATTATCTTTTTAATTAGGAGAATTATTTTTATTGGATTTGTACCTTTTAAATCAATTAGATCAATATTCAGTTGTAGGAAACAAAGGTAAAATCTGCACTCTTTAGGTCAAAATAAAAAAAGAATGAGGCGTCCGAAAACAGGGGCAATGGCAGATAATGGGTTAAAATAGTTAATGTAAGCTTAAAAGTTTAAAATTAAATTAGGTTTATTCTGAGAATGGAAGAGAAGAAGAAGTCATAAGAACGTCAAATCTCAGGTATGTATTTCAGAACATCTGGAAAGAACTGATGCAAAGAAAAATTAGCGATAGATAGGGGCAGAGTCCATATAAATATTATTAATCAGCAGCGTATAATATTTCAGTCATAGTTCATGATGCGTATTAATTATTTAGCGTATCAACTTTATTTCACTCATAATTATTTAGTAAAACCTGTTTATAAAGACATTGTAATGACATAGAAAAAACATTGCTATAGATAAGTTATCGTTGTAGATAGTTTGATCATTTGCACATCCATTGTTTATGTACGTGTAGATGTACTAACATATCAACTAATTTTGTTGCGATTATTCATTCTTCTTACATTAACTAGCTGTTAAAAAAATGCATTTCAAAATCTTAAAACTGTTTAAACACTTTTTAAAAAACTTTTAAGAGAAAATTTTAGCAACAATTTTACTAACAATTAAATCATGCATAAAAGGGAGATGGGAAAATAATTTTATTTTATAATAAACCAATGTTTAACGTTATGTCTTCAAATATCAATGTTTTGTTCTCCGCCGATCTTAGATTTAAGGCTTTAACACGTCGAAAACGAACGCATAGGAACAAATAATTAATCAGCAGTTCTTAAGGAGAGTTAATAGGTTTGACTAACACCTTCTAAATACAGTACTCATTGTATGTGGGAGGTGCTGGTTCTACGTGTCCAGCCGAAAATAACAAGCATGTGTGCATATTCCAATCACTAGCAAACCCCTACTCTCTGCTGCAACAGATTCCACTTTCTAATCCCTCCTCCCACACAGCAAATTCTCTGTTATTTTATATTCTGGGCCATAGGGTTTTCCAAATGAAATAAGAAAGAAATAGGAATTGTACTGTGCAAGCTTTCTAAAGTGGTAAAATTATTGTTAATAGGGGCTCACCCCCTGCTCGCTAACGCTCACCATCCCCCAGGAGGATTTCATATCAATCCTCCGAGATTTGCTAAGCAGACCCTGCTCGCTATGAGGAGGATTCTGTGCGTTCCTTAAGGACATATCTATGGTTGATCTTTATAGATTTGCTTTAACTTACATCAGCGCAGAATAAATTTGTTGCCCTTTAAAAAGATTTTTTTTCTGGACTTTATAAGCATTTAGAAGACAATTCATCATTCAAAGAAATTAAAGAAAATGGTAAGACTTAAGACCACCGTGCGGTTTCGACACTAAGCACGCCAGCCGTTAAAAAACTTGCCTAAAGCAAGGGAAAAAATTTTCAGGATTACCACATTTGCCGAATAATTGCCCAAAAGAAAATTTGGCGACCGCACCTGATTTTTTGCTGTGGATGTTGAAACAAACTATTTTCTTCCTTCCCGAATGCGTTTCAAAATTTTCTTCAATTGATTCATTTGAACGTTGAGTTCCTCTTCTTTCATTGATTCTATAATATTTAACATCATGGTGGAGATTCGTGTTTAACTCATTGGAAAGAAGGCTAAAACCAAATCGCATTGGTTTGTTTACATTTGGAAAGTAAAATCCCGTGATCCATCCATTGCTATAAGTGTTGCCACATCGCATAGCTAAATAACGCGTTTCCGGAGAGCCACACAAGAGAAATATTTATATAGATAGACAGGTGCATCTAAAAATTGATTATCGTTGTAGGAAGGTTTAATATAAATTGAGAAAATAGGAATTCCTCCGAGATGTTAGTAAATACTGTTATAGAAAAGTTTCTCGTTATAGATAGTATCGTTACACATAAACTATTGTTATATTACTATAAATATCGAAACTTCGAGGTGTGGTAAAAGGCATATGAGGAAAAGTGTTCTAAATTAACGTCGGCATTTTCCGAGGCGTTATTTTATTCTTCATCTGTTCCTTTTTTATGTAATTCATTTCCCCATGTCTTGAAGTGCATGGGGAAACGAATAATTATGTTTTGGTATTCTTACTGTCACTGGTCTATTCAATACAGTGCTGAGAAAAGGCGTGATCTAATTCTAACTACACTATACATAGGGTTTTCGTACATCCGGATTTCTGGCACTAGTCCGGACTGGAGTCCGGATCTTCAAGATGTCCGGATTTAAGTCAGTGGATGCGGAGAGAAAGGAATTTGGTTGTAAAAGGTAAAATCTGACGTGTTCGAAAAAACTGACGTCATTCTGCCAATGACAGAAAATTCGTTGTTTACACTGTTTACATTCATTGTTGATGAGGAAGTGTAAGAGTCTCCATATCCAGTCCCCAGTTCAATCTGAAAATTAGAAGTTTGGTCAGTTTTGTTTCCTTCATAAATAAAATTTCAAATTACCAAAAAATAGTGAAATTTGCATCTTCTTTGCATTTTGATGTCAACATTTGTTGCGCTTCTTCAAACTCTGTTATTGAATTATGAAATAGTGTCGTTGGCAGATAACTTTTAGAATTTTATATTATACTTTGTCCCTCTTCAAGGCCCATCCTCGCGGCATGTTCTGATTTCAATCAAAAAATATTTGGTAACCCTACCTATACAGGGTTTTCAGGAAGGTCGTTTACAAACAGTAAGTGGAGGTCAGACATACAGAAATAAATCATATTTGCACTAGAACAAGTGGCGTAGCTGAAGGAGGGCGGAGAGGCACCTCGAAAGTGTTGTAAAACCAGACATGTAGGAAAATAAGCAAAAATCATGCTGAAAAATTCGGGATATTTTAAAGAAAATCCTTATATCTTCCCGAATATGCATGTTATATGTACGAAAATGCATTTGGGCAATGTGCATAACAAGCAAGATCAGTGGTGAAAGTTGCAAATCATTATCAGCTTTCTGTGAAATGGAGTGTGCCGAAATCATTTCCTCTTCATCAACTTCTGGCAGATCCGCTAAATGCCCTCATAATCGAAGCTTCACTGTAAAATGTGGGTTCAAACCTATTCTACCTAACACATGGTCGAAGTTCAAATGCAGTTCCTCTAGCCTACCTGGAGAGAGTCGAAAAAGTGTGTAAATCCGAAAATGTCAGTTAACTTTTGATCATATAGTGTATGTTTTATGTATAAAAATAAAATATAATGCTGCCAGCATAAGATGCTACATTAAGATATTGACATAAATTATTACATATAAACTGAAATGAAATAATAGATAAAATATGAATTTTTTAAAAGAAAAGAATAAACCAAATTTGAAAATATTGATTTGATAAATACGTTTTATTCTCTTTTTGTTATTATTTCAACTTATTTTTTTCTTTGGAGACACATATTTCTTACTTTTCTGTAACAATGCACTGAAGTTGAAAGCATATTTTATATAGTAGGGGAGGCCAGGGCAAGTTTGGTACAGGGGCAAGTTTGCACAAGGCTTATATTTCACATACCAGTGGTCGGGAGGTACTACATGTCGTTTCAGAAGAAGTGTCTTGGCCTCCATTAATACTCACGCAAGTTTGAAGTCAGTCTTGAAAGTGGATCGTGAAGTGAACAACTTTTTCTCATTTTTTACCACTTGAATAAATTTCTACCCCTACTTATTGGCATTAATAGAGCTCGTACAATTTGAATATCATAACTTGTTTTGGACTATCCTCTTAGGTTGTTTTTTATGTGGTTATTTTAAGCTATTTAGTTGATTATTCTTATTATGAGTAAAGCTTATATGTTGAGTTATAACAAAAAATGGCGACGAGGCAAGTTTACACACAGTGTATGGGGCAGATTTACACAGTGTGTAAACTTACCCCATCGACATTTCTTTTGTTATAACTGGCACAAGTGGCACTTGCATTACAAAGTCATTCCCAACACCTGAAGATGTGAGGCCATTCAAAAAGCAGGGCTAAGGTAAGAAGTAACAGAGGTAGGAAAAAAAGGCAAACATCAATTCTTACAGATACACCTATAAAAATGCTTCACAAATAGAGAAGGAGAAATCAATAAAGAGAAAATTAGCATCAGCCCATCATACTATGTCTCAGTCAGTGAGCTCCACTGGAACACGTTATAATAATGGAAAAAAACAGTGTGTATAAAAAAGTTAAAAATAAGAAAAACCTTGTTCAGAAAGATAATTTGGGAAATTTTGAGCGTAAAAAGAAGAAAAAAAACAAGAAAACTTTTGATTCTGATGACGATGAAAAATTGCCTGTGTATTTACTGTTTAAATCCATACGAAGAATCAACATCTGGCTAACAGTAGGTACCGAATGCACAGAATGTAAGACATGGGCTCATGAGGACTGTATTACCAACGGGAATTCAAAATATTTTGTTTGTATAAATAGCGAGAGTGATTTTGAAAACTATTAGGATTTACTGTAATTGTTTATAATCTATTATGTACTTTTTGAAATAAACTAGGTTCCTTTGTATTTAATTTGTTGTATTTTAATCACTGTAAGCCTTCTATTTAATCATTTTAGGTGGTGTGTAAACGTGCCCCAAGCAGTGTGTAAACTTGCCCTGGTCATGGGGCAAGTTTACACAGGTGACATCATGGTAAAGAAAATGGTATAATTACAAATATATAATAATTTAAAGTATTTAAAAAAATATACATTACATGCATTAAAGTCTAACTAATTCATTGGTAATGAAAATGAACGAAATACTTTAAAAGAGAAAAATAAAAGTTTAAAAAGTGTGTAAACCCGCACCGGTCTCCCCTACTAATCTCCTTTAGCGACCAGTTGGTTCGCCGGAAATGTTAGTTGCGTTTAATTTGAACTAAATCTCTTATGCATAACTTGATTGTCATGGCTCCCTCAACAGCGTATTTTTAAACACCAAATTCCGACAGGCATTAAAGCCTTGCTATTTAAAAAGCCTCACACCCGTTCTGTTTTCCGTGTACGCAGACCTCATATGCAGTCAGCAGGATAGCGCCAGTGGGAGACCGGGGGGTCAAGCACCCCTGTCGGGAAAACTTTTGTACCCCTTTCACGCGTCAGGTGTCCAGCAAGTTCATAAATAAATTCTGGCTGAAATTTGAGACAATTTCTTACATTCCTCCCAGAACAGCACGTGTCGAGCAGATCGTGCCTCCCGTCGGAGCTCTAACGCCACTCCTGAGGTCACCTGACGCCGCATTTGCATGTGAAATCCATCTGATTGCGTCATCCGATAGCATGCGTCATGTTACGCGGTGTTATACACTTACTTTCTTGTTGCTCTGTAAAATACGCAGTCGATTTCAGCATTAAAATAACACAACGCAATTTATTTATACGAGGACGTCAACAGCATGTAGAGTTGAATCATTCTTAAAAATTAATGTATGATCTTTCAGCATGGAGTGTCGTCCTTTGACCACTATAGTCTGTGCTGGCAACTAGGGACAAAATTTAGAGGTTTATGTGCTTATAGTAGAAAGACCAACCGCCAATTGATTAGTTTATCTTGTTGCTGTTTGAAAGGAATACCGCACTATGCTGAATAAAAATATACATCGATTTCAGCACTAAAAGTAAATATTACAGACATTACTTTTGCCTCATAACATTTTTGAAACAATTACAGAAATGATATTGGGGTATGCACGCTATAGCGCAGACTAGCAATCTTATTTTGTACAAACTCTGTTTCTATTCCTAACAAAAGTGAGTTATAAGTTTAAGTAATGAAACTGTACCGTGTTATTCCTTGGACACCATGGTGTGACGTTTCGACCAGATCAGAGGGTACTTCTAATTACCTTTTTTATAGGAAACTGGAGATGTAAATTTTTCTAAATTATGTGATTGAATAAAATTGGTTGGCCAAATCAAAGTTTCAGTGTAAAAAAAAGTGTTAGCATAATTACATTTTGTCTCTCGACCTCTCCGCCGATGGATGGCGCTACAAGGACCTTTGACTTTCCGGAGAAGAACGAGAGACAGAGTGCTTGAGACTTCGTGCGAGAAGGTGCCTTTTCGCCCTCTCGGGACGGACAAAATTCGACTGCGTAGAGCTGAATATTGTAACTGAAATGTAATGTAAGATTAGTTAATCTAGAATATTCTATGTGCTATATGTGAACAATAAATTTACTTTGATTCAACTATGGCCCAACTTATTTTAACCATCATTTTCCTTCTGTGAGCTAGCCGGATAATGGCTAAAATAATTTATATTAAAGCATTGATTATCAAACGGTATTTATTTTTGAAAAAAACACTACAAAATCTACAATAAGGATAATTTCAAGATATTGACAACACTGGAGTAACAAAAAATCAAGAAGACATGGATGTCATCCAATTAAATTTGTGCAGGAGAATTGATGATAGATTTTTCAAATTAAAGTGAGAGCAAAGATGTCCATTAAATAGTCATAATGAAAATATTTCAAAGAGATGAACCTTTAAAAAGATTGGGAATCTTGTAAATCGTGGCTTAACAAGCAACGCCACCTATCTCAATTTTCGAAATTTCAAAGAGGAAGAAATACTCAATTTTTTTTTTGTAATGATGACGGATATATCTGAATTTTTTCGCATCTAGAAAAGAACATAAGACCGAAAGGTTCAACCAGACGTAAAAGAAGTTCAGAAATAACTGATATTAGTTCCGAAACTTGAGTATTTTCTTCCTCTTTGAAATTTCAAAATTGGGATAGGTGGTGTTGCTTGTTAAGCTACGAAACCACTTCCTTTTATTGTAGTAAAAACTGTGGTTTAATCAAAATAACAATCTTATTGTTTTATTTGATTCAAAGTCATGTTCCATTTATGTTTAGTTTTCATAATAAGTGCAGGTCAAAGGTACACACGGGGTCAGAGGATAACACTATGTTGTACCTTTGACCACCTAATGAAAAAATAATTAAAATTTTAAAATTGAAAATTTTGATTTTTTGAAAAAACAATTGCAAAACAGAGCAAGAGTTTGGGTTAGCATTCCAGAATAGTTAACTTACAATTGAAGCCACTAAAAATTAATACCGAAAATCGGTCAGAGATACAACACTCTTCCCTATTCGGATGCTACTTATGATCTCAGAGAGCTTCGTTCATAGAATCTAATAAACATTTATGAAATAAAATTTGAAAAAAAATCATTCCAACATTCCCAAATATCTTGTAAGAATTAAAATATTCTTCATTCCTTAGCTTTTAACAGTGGAAGAAAATCAAATGGTTCTATATTTTGTAGAGAACAAAGAAAACGGTATGAATTTTATTTACATATGAACTGTGCTTTGCTTTAACCTAGTATGGGCTGTGTTTTTTTACCTTTGAATGAGGGTCGGTACAACTGCTGTACCAGACACAAGTGAGGATTGAGAATTTCACTCCAGCATTCAATCCAGTTCTTCTGGTTTACGAGTCCCCGTAGCCTAAAGGTTAATCATGCATAAAATATTTAAAACTTTTTCAAAAGTGTCAGGGAAAATGTACATAAATTATTACAATTCAACAGATGACTTTTTTTGGATTCAAAATGATAAAAAATCATTTTTTGCGCAATATTGGAAATAAATAAGTCTTTCAAAAAGCCATTTCCAGATGCGTATTCCATCCTCCATTGTATATCTGTAGAACTTTGATAACTTAGATCAATGGTTAGCCCTGTTGAGCTCAACACACACACACACACACACACACACACACACACACACACACACACACACACACATTCTCTTTTATTAGTAGTAGAGATTATTGATTTAAAGAAATTAGCACTGCTTAAAGAGATATCTTTATACAGTGTTAATTCCTTTGAATGGATTACTTGGCACTTTTAATAGTAGCATAAAGTAAGATTTTGTCACGCGCATTGTTTTTTGTGTGTGTGTGAAACTCCATAGTTTCAGTGTAGAAAATCCGAGTAGGTAGAAAAGGATCCTCTTCTTTTCTATCGATCTGGTTCAAAATGTAACGCACAACTTGGCTTTGGAGTCGGATAATCCTAGGTTCAGGTCTCGGCTCCACCATAGATATGTCGTGCACTGCTATTTTTTTAATCTGCTATTTTAAGTCTGGCTTCCATACTATTGAAGCTGGATCTCTGTTCAAGTGCCTTCCTCAATATTTAATCATTGTTCAAATCTATGGAATCTGTTTACAGCAATCCCTGCATAATTTTATGATAGTGTGTTAAACTAACCAACTGAAATATTAGTTTGTGAATTTACAGAAAATAGTTATGAAACAAATAAAGCATAATTTATTGTATCTTTATGGTACATTTTAAGTTCAGTTAAATTTTTATGGACAATAAAACCACCCACGATGACAAACGCCTTTGTATCTTCCCGTCATGGGCATAACAAACACTGAACACTTTTGATGCATTCTTTTCGATGCACCATGTCGCTTCAGCATTCACTGGTCGTTCGGTGGCGATATGGTGATTCGCAGCTACTGAGCGTTTATCAGACCGACGCAAGGCCTTTAGTTTGATACCGAAGATCTTCTTTGACGGGCGATGTTTACTTTTAGTGTCGTCTGGGCATCCGCCTCCCAAAGAATGGTTCTTTCTGATCTGGGGAAAAGTAGGGAAGATTACAATACAATAAAATACCTAACAAAATTATTTATTTTTTTATAGAAGGTAATAATTGAAAAAGGACAAAAAAGACAAAAGAAAACGAAAAAAGAATCCGGTCGATGACATTATCAGGATGTCACACATCTTCGGGGTTGGATAATCCCCGCAGAAGTGTGACACCTTGAAAATGTCTATCTGCCTTTTTCTTTTTTTCTTTTGACTTTTTGAATCTTTTTCAATTACTCCCTCTTTTTAAAAAAGTTTCATTTTGTTAGGTATTTTATTGCATTGTCATTGTTATCTTGGTAGCTTGCACCATTTAGCGGACTCATGATGCTTTTTTTGCATTTTATTTTATTTTATTGATTTGTGTTTTTTCGTTAAATGTTATATTATTTTTGTATTAATTAGTTTATTAAGGAAGAATATGTTTTATTATGGTACCTTTAGGATGAGGTTCAAAATTTTTGAACTATATAGGTAAACAAAGTGTGTATATAGACACACGAGCACCATCCTGTAGTCAATGAGTTAATATATTTTTATAAAAAAATCCATTAGAATAAAAATATAAGGGATCTATTCACATTCCCTGACAAAGCAAACTGCCGTCTGTTAGTTTTTGAATACCGGTAGTGAAGAGCACATCCAGATAATTCATAACATTATTCTTTTCATTCACGTTTCTCCTACTATACGGCCACATTTTAGATTAAATTTAAGTGCAGTATAATAATAACAACACGGTATAAACCACTGATGGATAGTCATTTCGTGCGAGTCCATGGCCTTTTCCGATTCACGCTGAATATTCGCAACTATGAAGAAAAGGGAACCTATGCGTTTCGACATTCGGAAAAGGAAAGTAAACAGGTGTTAAATTTGGCGAGAAGAGGCGGGATAGGAAAACATAAAATGTCATGACAGTCGATAAACTCACCATGCTCTGGGGTAGAATGCACTGTCAGCGTGGAGAATTCAAATCTTCGAAATTTATGAAAGTTACAGAAAAAACCAGCGGGAGTGGTCTCCCCTAAACTTTCTCGTATACTTCCCAAAAAAGTTCTGTTTCCCCACCCCTCGCGTGGATAAAAAAATTCGAATCTACTGTAACCCAGAATCCAATGACTATCAGAAGGTTTTTCATTGTAGATTATAGCGATTGTAAAATATTTAGGTAAAGAATCAAATTCAAAGAGATGCGTAACGAATAAAACGCATGTATCACACACTTCCACTCTTGCCGGCTGAAGGACAAAGTGACTTTCCTCGTGCACAGAGATTGCTACCAGTACGCATGCGTATGGAGAATCGGATAAGAAAAATTAATTATGCAATTTGAACGCGTTTTTTAACCTATTCAAACGAAATTTGGGCACAGATCTATAATTAATGTTAGCAACCGTCATAGCAGTTTTTATTTATCTAAGCCAAAGGGCTTAGGAGAAATAATTTTTACAAGTATGCGATTATATAGTTCGACAGACCATCAACCCTTCGTCGGATTTGTTGCAAACTTTTATACGGACCTACATTCATGATAATAAAACTGTGTTCCAAATTTTATCAATCTAGCTATTTCAGTGTTTGAGTTATCGTATTCACATGACCGCTGACAGACAGGCAGACTTCCCGTAGACGGACTTCTTCCAAAATTTGACAGAAACCTACAAATTATGTGTAAAGATCACGTACCAAATTTCATCCCCGTAGCTCTAATAGTTTTCCAGTTATCGTGTTCACCGACAGACAGACAGACATAATTCCAAAATTGTGTTTTTCGGACTCAGGGAGGTCTAAAACGTGGAGATTCGTCAGAATCTCGAGTTCGATTTTTTTTGACGATTACAATACTTTCTCTTTGTATACTTCGTGTACGAGAAAGTAATAAAATTGCGCATATAGAAACACGAACATCGTCCTACAGTCAATACGTTAATGCAATATAAAAAACTATCAGAAATCTATTCACATTTTCTGACAAAACGCACGGTGGTCTATTAGTTGTTGAATACATCTCGTTAAGAGATAACCCATAACCTTATTCTTCCAATTCATGTTCTTCAACCCGATAGGTTACTGGTGGGTAGTTATTTTGCGTGAGTTCATGGCCTTTTTGTTTCATGATGGATATTCGGAACTATTGAGAAACGGGGACCTATGAGATTCGATTACTGTGGGAGAAGAAAATGTGAGCAGGTGATGAGTAGACTGGGTATGAAAACATAACAATCGATAAACTCAACATACTGCGCATTATCGTGCGAATGTCGTCGTTGCATTAGAATCCAAACCTTCACGTTGCACATGTCCGATGGCCTTTGCACGCCCGAAGACGTTTCCGACACACATGATCAGGGGTGAGAATTGCCGTATTTGGACCTTCGTGTAGATTCGACCGTCATCGTAATATCTTCATATACATCTCTATTCAATATAAAGGTATTTTTTAAATATGATTCTATAACTACATTTCTCAAGTAATTCAAAAGTGCACAGACTTTTAATATTAGGATACAGTTTCTTCAATAAGCATATCAAATTCATTGACCAAATATGTTCTTAAAATTTCTTCATTTAATTATTATCATGCACAAGAGACAACGCAGAAAATTATTTCTTCTTGCAAAACATAAATTTATCTTTCTTTAAACTTTGATTGCAGTATTATTTCACTTGTAAAATACTCAGATATACTAAAAAACTCAAAAACTATATCCTGGCTGGCTCGCCACTTTGTGGAAAAATCTATTTCGCACAAGCTTATCAAGAGAAAATTTATTGTTTACTTATTTAGACTTCAAAAATGTAAAAATGATAGTGTACTTATCTGCCCTCGAAATGATATCTCTCAGTATGGGATCCAACATCTTTTATTTCCTGTGGACATGGCGATCATGTTATACACATAAATCAATGATTCACACTCTTATGCTCAACAGATAACGATACATTAATCACTCCTAAATATATTATATTACTATAATGTGCCTCTCTTCGGCTGGCAATAGAGTGCACATGATTTCTTTTACTTCAGCTCCCCAAAATGTGTCCTGAAAAATGTGTTGCACCTCACAGTGGGAGCGTCGATGGTAGAACTGACTTTCTCGCTTACAGCAAACAGCTAACTTGCAAGAAAGGTTAAAGGTTGAAGGAGGGTCCTCCCCCATCCGGCCAGGCTCTCACAGGGTTTAACGGACTGACCTCTCTTACTTTTGAGGGGAAGTTCGAAACAACTGTCACCGTAACAGCAATTCTACTAAATATTTGGACCGTAAAGTAGACAACTCACGTTGAAATGATGTAAGCGTGGTTTGTGGAATCATTTTTATGAGAAAACGCTTCATGGCTGACAAAGCGCCACGTGTTTTTAGTGAACAAGTGTTTACGTTTAGATATCATCAATGAAATATTCGAACAAAAGAATAATAGTCCTTATGCTGTTTTTAAGAACATTTAGTTAGTATTTAGTTAGTGAACAAGTGTTCACATTTAGATATGATCAATTAAATATTCGAACAAAAGACTAATAGTCCTTATGATGTTTTTAAGAAAGTATCAAAACATGTTACTATATCTTCAGAGAAGAAACTCTTTGGCTCTAGTTTATTCAAATAGTCTTATTACCGTATTTTAAAAATAAGGTCAAGTGAATTATGTTTGCGTTAATATAAAAGTTGCTCAGATGGGACCGTAAACAGTAGTCCGAATTGGAATTGCCCAGAAAACAGACATAGTAACTAGCAGTTTTCATAAGTTGCAATTGGAATAAATCGAAGCAAAACACAATAAATACATTAAAAAAAACTAAGGAAATCAATATCATACAAAGAAAGCCAAAAACCAAATATAAACTCAGAGGTAGTCGAAAAAAACAAAATGCAGACAAGGAATCCATTCTAGTCCATTTTTTCAAGGGCTAAGGATTTTATTAGAAATGGATTCAAAATAATAATTGAGAAATTTTTCTGTAAGAAGCTTGCATTACGCCAAACATAGCTTCTCTTAGCCCGAAATTTCCCAAACAAAAAACAAAGTAGATCTGTACAGCATTATCTCAATAGAAAGAGGAAAAACAAAACACAAACATCAAAACGCTGAAAAGTTGATTAAGATTATCAGCCATCTGGCTTTTTTAAAGTTAGCCATCACAAATAAAAACTTACCCCATGCCCATAGTTGAGAAAAAAGAGAAAAAAAGTCCTCACGTAATCACAAACCCACACTAACTTTCTTTTAAAAGGAGGTATTATCAAATTATTAAAGAAACACTAGTCCCATGGCGCCATCTATACTCGAAAAAACAGAACAGAAGAAGTAAAAACTGGAATTTTTTTTTATCTCGGCATCTTAATAAAAAAAACTAAGGTTCAGTGAATTTTAAGGCAAGTCTCATATGATTTTGCATAATATGAGAGGAAACAAATGAAGAAGAAATGACACAATACATGAAATGTCACACTTGGGTTCTTATGTTTTGTGCTGATATGAATTTGAGAATTTGCTTTCATTGTGCTTAACAGAATTTTTTTGGTCCCATTTGGGGAACCAGTTTCTTTAATTGGATTGATTAATAATTCTAATACGCTATTTTTACTAGTGTATTTATTAAAAAATTATTAAGTTACTTTGAAAACAAATAATCTGAAAAAAATTCTATAGCTCTATTTTATTAAAATTATTTATATTTAGCTGTGCATTATAAAAAACGTCTAAGTGGTTCAAATAACGCAATCTTCCTCTATAAATGCCACGACATCGAAGTAACCTACACAAACTGGATTTTCAAATGGTTTAATATTACTTCTATATTTATTAAGGTTTACTTACCTATTACTTCCGTAAAAGGCGTCTGTGGTCGAATGCTTAAGCCCAGCAAAGCAAAAATCGTGTACCATAGACTACTCAGGACAGCCATCTTTTCAAGCCTCGCTTAGAAATATTTCTTCCAATTTCGTAGTCTCTAAATAAAATCAGACCGTATATGAAAAAATGAAAACTTTCTAAACTTTCTGATGAAGCCGAGCTTTTTTTATGAAAAATATTATCACATTTCGCAATTTTTTTTCCAGCTGAGTCAAGGTCTGCACGCTCCCTTACACTGTCTTCTCAATGTTTATGAAATCGTACACTTCTCTGTTCAACTATTTCACTATTTGAAACGAGTTTAAGAACAAGTAAACTGAAGAATTATTACAGCGATTGCTTCGTGTCTGAAAGTACTATTTAAGGATCAAAATTAGCAAGATTTGAATGATTTCTCAAAGATAGTGAACAAGCTTCTTCGAGACGTCAGAATTTTGAATAATAATAAATAGTAATCAGCTATAATTTGTTCTTGGCTTGTAAGAATTTACTAATTTTGATTAATGATTTGATTAATGTGAAAATGATTAAGTATGCATAAAGCGTTGTGAACCTCAATAATAAGCATTTTTCTTCTAAAGCAGATTTTATTTTGCCTTTTTTTGAACATTAACAGAATACCCGGCGTTGCCCTTTTTGTTCAGGTCAAACTCTTTTGGAAGAAAAGATACCAAACTATATTTTATAAATAACATAATGCTTATTAATATTACTTAGTTTAGGAAATATTCCTCAATTTTTTAAATAAAATAAATCATTAGTTAATAGTACAAAAAGTTTCTTTCATTTATCATACATCATAATATAGAGTATTACTTTTATTCCGTGTATTATTAGACATTTTTTTGGGCATCCTATTATTTCAGGAACCCAGGACAAAGAATATTCATGCTAATTGGTCCATTTTAAAAATGTCTTTCTATGACTCACCTCCATCAAACTCAGAAGAGTGCGAGATGTGGCCCATTTCTCAATGCATTATTTATATTTTGCTGTTGTTGTTGAACAATGTGGGAGTCATTTTCAATTCCTACTATTAGTTCACACTCTCCCTATATATATTTATTTATATATCTTATTCAAATTTTCAGTCGTTAATAAAATACTTTTTATTCATCCACTCAAGTTCGAATACATTTTTTAAAACTTATAGTGGTGGATGACACTTGATGTTAATACAGCTTTTTCAAACATTAATTCATTAATTAAATTTATTTAATTAATTTTAGTTTTATATGGGAGAAAGCATATGTCGCCTTGAGTCGTTTGGTTCGAATTTTTCTCAATAGATGGAGCTAGGTTTGCCAGCTTCTAGACCTAATATCCTTTGTTTTCTGGCATGTTCATGAAGGCCGTCAGTGACGAAGCGTGTAGATCGCTGACCTAAGTAGGAATTGGCTTAATTTTTTTTTTTTATATTACTTGTTTTTAAACTAGTATTTCAAGAAATAAAGTGTCTAAATCAACTAATGAAACAATGCTCCAGCCGTTCTAAATAAAATTTCTACATGTCTTATCGGTAGTTATCATCCTATAGGGTTGACTAAAAATTATTTAACCCTCCAATTTTAGTTTGACGTTATGGAAACCTCCGAATTAAGTTCCATTTCGATCAGTCCATTTTTTACTTATATTTCGGAGACTTTGCCTAATCTACACTGAAGGATTGGGTTAGGGCTTATTTACCGGAACAGTACTTAATGCCGGTTAACAAGGAATCGAAATCTCTCCAGCAGTATCGAGTTTCGTGTCAATCGGCCTACGTCTTTGCTCCACCCTACCTGAGGTTTGGGATGAGTATCTTACCTTATTTACCCCTAAAGTGCTTTTATTTTGCGTATGAGGAACATGTGTATCAAATTTCATCAAATTGCATCAGACGTATAAAATTTCATGTCAACCGGTCCATTTATTATATTATTTAAAAGACTTAACCCCACCTAATCCTCAGGGAATGGGTAGTGTTTATTTACTCCTAGAGTATTTTCAATCAGACACTGAGAGACTGCAATTATTTTCCCGAATTTCATCAAAATCGGTCTAGCTATATCCAGCCAGCATATTAATGGTTTCAAGAGTTTACATGTATCTTGACGAATTTTCCCCGCCCTTCTCTGAGGAATTGGATTAGCATTTGTTTAAATACACACTACTTTTTGTCAACACATGGAGAATATGATAGTAGCCCAGTACCATAAAAATTGCGCCAGCTATATCAAATTTCATGCCAATCTGCACATTTATTAAATGTATTTAAGATTTTGCCCCATACTATCCTGACGGAATGGATTAGCGTTTATTTACCCTAATAGTATTTTTAGTTGGCTAATTAGAAGTGTGTGCACAAAATTTCGTTAAAATCGCCTAAACCGCTGAAATAATCAAGAGACTCAATATTTGTTACGTGTATTTTGGAGACTCTGCCCTGACGGACTGAGTTAGGACTTATTTATTTATCCATACAGTACTTCAAGTCAGCTGATGAGGAACCTGTGTTCCAAGTTTCATCGAAATCGTCAACCTTGTCTCTCGGCTTATTTGTTGTATATATATTTTGGAGACTTTGTCCATCCACGTTATTACCATGGCTTATTTACCCCTTTCAGTACTCCAGTAGGCTATGAGGAATACAATGTAAGTTTCCATCAAAATCGCAAGTTTGTCTCGGCTTATTTGTTGTATATATATTTTGGGACTTTGTTCCCACCCTACCCTGTTACGGCATTATTTACTTCTTCGTACTTCCGTGGCTAATGAGGAACATAGTACCAAGTTTCATCAAATCGTCGTTTTGTCTCCTCGGCTTATTGGTTGTATATATATTTTGAGACTTTGTTCCACCCTACCTCTGTTACGGTACTTATTTTACCCCTTCAGTACTCGTTGGCTAATGAGGAACATAAAAATGTAAAGTTTCATCAAAATCGTATTGTCTCTCGGCTTATTTGTATGCATTTTGAGACTTGTCCGCCTATCCTTCTGTTACGACTTTATTGCCTCTTCAGTACTGCAGTTGGCTAATGAGGAACATGTGTACCAAGTTTCATCAAAATCGTGAAGCTTGTCTCTCGGCTTATTTGTTGTATATATTTTTGAGACTTTGCTCCACCCTACCCTGTTACGGTTTATTTTAATTCTTCAGTACTTCCAAGGTTGGCTAATGAGAACATGTACCTAAGTTTAATCAAAATCGTTTGTTCCCTATTTATTTATTGTATATATTTTGAGACTTTGTCTACCCTACCACATGTTTTATTACCCTTCATGTCTTCAAGTTGGTTAATGAGTGTCGAGCGTACCAAGTTTCCATCAAAAAATCGTAGTTTATCTCTCGGCTTATTTGTTGTATATATTTTGGAGACTTTGCTCCACCCTACCCTGTTACGGCTTATTTACCCCTTCAGTACTTCAAGTTGGCTAATGAGGAACATGTGTACCAAGTTTCATCGAAATTGGACTAGTCACTCGGAAGTGGTACTGGAACAAACATATATACATTAAGGTGTCCCAAAATACAAGAGAATTTTTTTTTGGAAAATCGAATACGCATGCCCTCTAATTTTTTACTATTTCACCTCAGTAACATAAATTCAACGTATTATTGCAATAAGATAAAGGTAACCCGTGCCGACTTTAGGTCAAACTTGAACATGAAATCTTGTACGGAGAATACTATGGAAAGGTTGTGAAATATATGTTTCTTTGGTACATAAGACACCAATTTATTCAAAACAGATATTTATTACCATATTAAAATTAAAGAAACATTACTGTACATATTTTCGTTTTAATGTTTGCTTTTTTCAGTCAGGATAGATCTTCATTTGTTCTTGTATGCAACGTAACAATAATTGTTTTGGTTCCTCCTCAACCGTTATTAAACCATGCAAGTCCTGCATCATTTTTCCGTTCTTTCAGCTATATAGTTCACTGCTCTAAGCCATGGTTTAACGTAGATTGCCACGATAAACAAGCAGACGTCTAACAGTACTTCCTTATCCTTGGTCTTTAATTTCAGCTGAGAAATAAATAATGATAGTTTTAAGGAGTAAATCGCTTGGGCCATCCATCTAGCTTGGTGCATGGTACCCGGAGGATTGATTTTAAATTTTTTTCTGCATTTCCACCTAAAAATACGATAGAAAGTTCGATCAATTCTCGATAGTCATCTCTGACCATAACATTTTTAAGTTCAGCGCGGTAAAAGTCAAGCAAATTTGCAAATTCGGGTACGGTGCGGAACAATTCCATTGTTTCTCTATAGCACTGTATTTTAGGGAGATCGATGTTTTTTCAATTATCTTTAAGCTTTTTAAAGAGTGGAATATCGGGGCTTGTTGTCACTTGTTTAATTTTCACTTCGAATACGGCCTTTAATACCAGTTCGTATACATGATGGCGGCAAGCGAAAAAAAGCATTTCCCTGTAAAATGTTTGCTCGAGGAGCGCACAATCACCATTAAAACGACCTGTATTCGAAGCCGTAGTATCACAACAGAAAATTTGGACTTTGTCTTCGAGATTCCAATCTAAGATCGCCTTCCAAAAAGCTTTCGTCTGTTTTTTTCTGTAGAATTATCCAGTCTCCGCACAGCAATGAGTTGTTCTTTAAGTCCATATCAAATAACTAAAGGCAAACGTTCTTCTTTCGATTTTCGAGCACTCAAAGCAGGCATCAGTTTGCCATCCGAATGTAAGGTCATTACATCAGGTACCTTGTTCTGGAAATCAATTTTTATGTTTTTAGCGCGTTCCTTCCGTTTTTCTGTTCGGATTCTTTGAATTGTGAAGACTTACTTATCGGAAATTCGTCAATGTTACATCCTAGTGCATCAATAGTAGCTTCAAGAATAAATACAGAATCTCGCATACTTAACTGACACCTGTCTAATACAACTAACTTTAGGGTAATAAAATCTTTCCTCGTTACTGATTTATTTGTACCAGCTTCTGAGCTTTCGATCAGTGTTGGAAAATCTTCTGAATCCATATTTCCACTGGAATTCGAAGAATAATCTTCTTGAAATGGTTCGTATGACGCAGAGGATGTTGAAGCGGAAACATATTTGATTAGCCGATTTTCTTCTCTGACAGCTCGAAGTCGCGCCCTTTTCCTCTTTGTCGGTCAGTGTTTTATCCACTCTACCTATGTGACCGGGTCGGCCAGGCTCTCTTTGGCGCTGCAAGGACATCCTATCTTCATCTATTTTCATTAACTGAAGTGCATAAGCGTGTGAAATGTCGAACAAATTGTCTAAATTACTTACAAATTCTTGTTGTCGCCGCTTTAATACGTCTTATAATTTTTTGGCATATTTAAGTAAGTCTCTCCAAACTTGATACACGTTAACAAATCTCCTCACACAATTTGGTAGATATGCGTGCCTTTTCCCAAAAGATGATACATTCGCGAATAGAGAGATTTGCACTTTCATTAACAGTTAAATTCACTTCTCGAATATGGTAAAACAAAACTGCGAGAACTTGTCCATTAGAGGGATGTTTTATGTCTCCTATTAAAAATATCACTTTTTTAGAACTACGCAATTCCACTGCCATTTTCTGTTCACTGATTAAAAATTATACAAATACTTATTACCACAACACTTTACCATTTGCAGCTGCTTTGTGCTCCCCGACAGACACGTGTCAGGCTGATACGTGCCAGAATTCGCTGTCTTAAGTACACAAGTACTGACTGACACGTTTAGATGCAAGTCGCCACGGGTTTCTGTGCTTCAAATTACATGAAACTTTATTTACAATTGTTTTGACATAAAAGGAAAAAAATAAGAGGGTATGCGGAAAAAACAAACTTTCATTTTTTTGGGACACACTAATATACATACTTACGTTGAGCTTTATATACAGGGTGTTGCCGAATTCGTTCGACAAATTCAGAGGGGTGATAGCAAACATCAAGAGTATAAAAAATCATCATATAACATAAGGTGCCAAACCACGTTTAGCCGGTAAAAATTCCAAAAATGCAGGGTGTGCGAGAATTGTTGGAAACTGTTAAAAATTAATAACAAAAAACTAATACTGTTTCGACTACAAATTTTTTTAAAAATGAAAGCGCATTTTAAAAGTGTTTCTTTCAGGTAGTTAACACGCCGGTTTAGTGATCCAGGGGGACGTAAAAAGGAAAACGAAAATTAGTTTAGAGCCATTATCTGCAAAAATATTAAAACTTGAAGAAAAATAAAAGCTTGAAATTGTAGGGAATTTTACGCTCTTTAATTTGTTATAAACATGTAGTGTGAAAACTGAAGAGTTTTTGAGATATTCAAGAAAAACTAACAAGGGCACCAGAAAATCCGGATTGGCTTCGGCTGATCGCTAGCATACAGTTGTTGCTACCGATGTTGGCAGAGGGTGTTGCCGAATTCTACTGACAAATTCAGAGGGGTAATAGTAAGCATCACGAGGATGAAAAATTGCCATAGAACATAGGGTCCCAAACGACGTGTAATCGGGGAAAATCGCAAAAATAGACGAATTCGGCGTCACCATTTGCAAACATCGGTAGCAATATCGGTATGCTACCAATCAACAGAAGCCAATCCGTGTTTTCTGGTGCCCTTTTTAGATTCTCTTGAATATCTCAAAAACTCTTCAGTTTTCACACTGCATGTTTATAACAAATTAAAGAGTGTAAAATTGCCTACAATTTTATGCTTTTATTTGTCTTCAAATTTTAATATTTTTGCAGATAATGGCTCTAAACTAATTTTTCGTTTTCAGCAATTTACGACCCCCTGGATCTCCAAACCGGCGTGTTAAATACCTGAAAAAACACTTTTAAAATGCGCTTTCATTTTTAAAAAAATTTGTAGTCGAAACAGTATTAGTTTTTTTATTCATTTTTAACAGTTTCCAACAATTCTCAGACACCCTGTATTTTTACGATATTCAGCGATAAACGTCATTTCGGACCCTATGTTCTATGGTGATTTTTCACCCTCTTGAAGCCTTCTATCACCCCCTCTGAATTTGTCGGTCGAATTCGGCAACACCCTGTATATAGATTTCATAACTTTAAAAAAAAGTTCATAGCTGGCTTAAAAACAGTTTGTTAAAATTATTTGTCGGTGATGGAAAATGTTGAATTAAATAATTTTATCATAATAATTTATTTTAAGCCGGCAAACTCTGCATATATTGACCTAAAATTAAAATATTCGATATAAAAACATCATTGTAGTATAAGAAAATAAATTTAAATATCTTGATTTCTCCTTGCTAAAATATTAACAGCGAAATGAAATTTTATTCCAACAGCAAATGAATAAATTTTATAATAAGTAGAATTTTTTCCGTATCTTAAGCATGCTTTTTTGCCGTTTTGACTCCAAATTTTTTCAATTATTTCTTAGTGTTAAACATATTCTCTGGAATAATTTCTGATTTGATTTGTTTGTAGGTTTTTTTGGCAAAAGGGTGCTTAGCATCACGTTTGTGATGCTACGCCATATACTTGTCTATTAAGAATCTCTCAGGACACAATATTTTTTGATTTTGGCGTTCTAATTAATTAATAAAAAACTTAAACATTTCCGATTATAGTCAGGAATTGAAGACTGGATATGAAAAAGAGAATAAGTGCCATTTTTTCCTTTTTCACCGTCAAAACATAGCAAATACCGAGGGTTTTAACCTGGGGAACGAGACAAGCTTTCAACACACTCTAAGTAGTTGAAAAAGGATTTGGCTGATGTTTGTAGTGGTACAAGTACCAGGATGAGTGACTCGGAGATATAATTTGCAATTTGGCTCTTACTGAGATTTCCGTTTCAAGTCTTTAATCCTTTGTATTGCACACAACTTAGTTCTTATATGGAAAAGTAATATAAAATAATCATTCTGCTGCTTTTTACTTAATTTAAAAGCAAAAAATATGTAAAAAATATGCTATTAATAATATATGCTATTAATAAATATGCTATTATCCCAGAAAATCGAAGGAACAATATTAAATAATTTGTTCAAGAACATGAGCTCTTAAGAATTAATTTTTTTTAATGCACAGTTTGTCTTAACTTGAGAAACTCCGCCTATTCTTAAGTTTTATTTATTTATGTTTTGAAAATTGATGTGTTAGAATTTCTTCAACATTTTCTCTTTATGCTACCTTCTTATACGGCTTAAGGAGAAAACTGAATGAAAATTTTGATAGAAATGTTACATATTCTTATAAAATGTATTTATATAGGATTAGAAGAAAAAATAAAACAAATCAACGGTTAAATTTACACAAATATTTCTTCTAAATGAAACATCTTCTGATATCTCGCTCACCATATAAAAATTATCTTCTTCATAGTTTTATGATATTTAGGGGAGTTGGGACCCAAATTCCGAAAATGGCCATTTCGATGCACCTTTTCTGAAAATTTATTATAGATACAGGTTTGAAATTTTTTATAGAAGTAAAGTGTACCTTTTTCATTATACTGAAATGAGCTTCTGGTTAATTTTTAATTTTTTGTAAATTTACAAAATATTTAATTAGACATAGTGAAATTTTACCCTATTTTGACACAAAAAAATAGTAAAAAATAAAGTTTTGATTTTTTTAAAAAAAAGTTCATTTCAGTATAATAAGAAAGGTGTGCTTTACTTGTATAAAAATTTTCGAACATTTATCTATGACAGATTCTGAGAAAAGGTGCATCGAAATGGCCAATTTCACATTTTTTGTTTTGACACAAAAAAATTTGTAAAAACTCAATTTTTGAATTTTGTTTCTTAAAACTCATTTCAGTATGATTAGAAAGATGTACTTTACTTGATTTCAAACATGAATCTAAAACAAATTTTAAGAAAAGGTACATCGAAGTAACAGGGTTAGGGTTAACGGACTTAGGGTTCCAACTCCCTTCATTCTCTATTTCTGGGAAAATTAGCGGATTTTGGAATTTCTTTTATTTTCAATACATTTTCACTAGCGAAAGGATGTGGCATGAATAATTTTGAAATACCATTGTTGTAATATTTCGTAGATCTACAGTATAATCTATAAGTTGAATCTAAAACCGATTGTATTTCTTTCTAAATCTAGAAAAAATCCTTAAAACCCGACGTTTTATCGATATTCCACTTCACTTTATTCTCACCTAGCCAACAAACAATCGTTAATTAGATCTAAGATTAAACTCTCTTTTAATTTAAATGAATCGCTTCATCTTACATTCATAAGAATATCCCCTTTGACGACAGCTGAAATAACTTTCACTCAATGGTGATTGATTGTTCTTGTTGCTGACTGAAAACATACATTTAGGGATAAAATAAATATTACGTAAGAAACGAATATTTTAATTGTTAGCAAAACAACTTCTTTTACAGAACCAGGTATTGAGTGACGGCTAGAACATCCAATCTGAGCAATAATACACGAGTGGTGGAAATAATCCAACATAACAGTGGTATTGAGTGACGGCTAGAAAAACCAACCACATTTACATATCCCATCAAAGCAATAATATACGAGTGGTGGAAATAATCCAACAAAACAGTGGTAATAGCATTTATCCAAATTGCAGTCCATCGCTTCAGCTGGCTGGAGTTCTCTAGCGTTGAAGCCACATTTACACACCCCTTTAATACATTTTCCTATCATTGGCAAGGGATTTTCGGCACACTTTCTTTTGCACTCCTGATCGTTGCATGCCTTCGCTTCGGCATTCACTGGTTGCTCAGTGGCGTCGTAAGGTGGTTCGCAGCTGCACAACGTTCTGTCGGGACCAACGCAAGAGCCTTTGGTCTTGAAACGAGGATCTTCTTGACAGGCGATGCTGCATCTTGTGTCATCTGGGCATCCAATGTCTGAAGGAATGATTTGAGCCGGATCTGAAGGGAAAAAATCAAGAATTCGTTTAGTAATTCAATGAATCATTGAGGACACAAATTTCGGCTTCTAGCAATTCTGAAGAACGCCATCTTAATCTATGTCCGAAATGCAACTTTTCTTAAAAAAACGACAATAAGTGAGGATCGATGGTCAACCGATCGGAGGCAGAGAGCAATCCAAAATCGTAACTTTAGAGTATAACCAACTTTTGAACACTTTTGATACGCAACTGATGAAGTTTCTAACATGAAATTTCTTCCACCACGAATTTTCTATAAGATTTAAGCAAGCTTATTTGCTAAAAAGAAATTCGAAGGATCTTTGCTCTATTAGTGGGTCGGCATTTCTATGACGACAATGAGGACCAAGTTAGTAATATTCGAGTTTAAGCCTTGTGATAGACTTTCCAAGAAATATAAAAGCATTTTACACTATATTTGGGCTCCGTAAATATTGAATAATAATTTTGCGCCACTAGAAGATCGACGGTACTACTAGGGGAACGATTGTCAATTTATAAACAACCCCTGTATCAAGCACCTAGCTACCTTTTTGCAGTGATATTCCACAGCCAGCTGGATCTGGGGGGAAATCCAAGAGTTCGGTCAGTAATTCAATGAATTCTTCAGAACAATCAACTTTCGTACACTAGCCTTCGCCAAATAACGTCAGCTAAATCTAAACTCGAAACACAGCTTAACTTAAAAGAAGTTAGTAGTTAGTAGCAATTAGTGAAATATTTGTTTCTAACTCGGAGCTCACTGCTCCATAACTTAACTGTTAGGTTAAAGGGAGCTAAATTATGAGAAAAGAAAAATCACTTTGTGCTATTAGTAGGTCAGTATTTGTTAAGTTAACAATATTCCATCTTAAACCCTGTGATACACATTCCAAGTAATGCAAGAAGATTTACACAATCTTTGGGCACCATAAATGTTGCATAACAACTATGTGCTGCTAGGTGAACGATGTTCGTATGTAGCAAAATTAGTTATCTATTATTGTTAATCCACCTGGAGGGAGCCGGCCAGATAAGGTTTAACGGTTATACAAAATGCTCTCAGCGCACAGTGGTGAAATATACGAAAAAGCTGGCCAAAAAGGATTTTTAAAAACTTATTGTTGAAGCCGTAAAACTTAATTATATTGTTAGTCTAACACATTGCGCTACTTTTTGTGAACTTTTCGATATGTTAGTGACATGCAAACATCCATAGAACTTCGTTAAACCTCTGAATTCTTTTCAAAGCTGTAAATGTTTTCTACATTCGTTTCAAAGTTCTCTTTATTATATTTTCGTTTGATTTCAGCTAGTGGTTTGTTTTCGATATGAAACCTAGTCAATAAGGTATGGACGAATTCTTTATCCCCTAATAATATGAAATAAACAGTTTTTTTAAAATTAAAAACTCGTCTTTTAAAAGTAAAAGAATTTTTTTGTGTTTATTAATAGAATCATCGAAGGAAAACGTATGGGATTCGAAGGAATTTTGGCATTATAAATAATTTTACATAAAACTTATCTTATATTAGTAGCTCTCTATTTAAAACAAATTTTCGTGCTGTTTTTAGTTTTGTTGTTGTTTCATTGCATTAGTAACTGTACAAATTTTTCTATGTATGCACTTTTAGGCAAAACTTCGGTTGCATCAAGATACATTATTCGACGAGAAGCGATACTTTTTATAAAAATAATTCTTCTACGAAACAATGTGTTCAGAACAAGCATCTTCTGTTTAAAAAATAAAACTATATCGAAGCTAATTTTTGATTACAAATTGAAAAAATTGCTTGTTATTGAAATCTTTTAACCATACTTACTAAAAGTGTGCCATTAAAAGCTTTTGAAGAAAGAATTGAAAGAATTATAGGAAGGAAAACTGAAGAACTGAGAGAGAGAGAGCAAGTCAGAGAAAATAGATACAGAAAGAGTTTAATGCATGCAGCTCAAATGAAATGGAGACTAAAGGGGGCACACTGAAATGTCAAAAATCTTGCTATTTGAGTGCCAAAAACAGATACAGTATCGGAAAACAAGGGTTCACCACTACTGATTTGTCGCAAATATAAAATACAATACAATATGTGATATAATACTTTTGAAGAAGGCTCCACGCTGTACTCTAATTATAAAGTCGTAATAAATGCTGAAAAGATGAGTTGTGCAGAAAACTTTTCTGTAAATGAAGCTTCACCACAAGTGGCTTTACAAAACTTGCTTCATTAAACTGTAGCGACTGATTAAATCGTTAGAATAAGATTATTTGTCCTTCGAGGACGATAATAACAATAACTTTTAATTGGTAAATATGATTTTGACAGTTCCTCGAAACAATCTGAATATAAACAACTCTTCGAAGATCTAACAGCTATAGATGCCAACATTTTTGTCACATCCCTTGTTCCAGTAAATTAATTTTTTGCGGAGTTGAGATGAACAACAGCATACTGTATTGTGGATAATCCACGACCGTCTTCTCGATATCGTGGACCGGTACGCATAATACCAACCTTTACAGGAATAGGGATAATGGAAAAATTTCGAGCGTGCTGATTGGATATTTAAGCAGCGTCAAGTATGATGTCATAGACTTATTGACCACATGCCTCCTAGTAGTGTTCAAAGTACATTTAAAGTTTGCCCTCTGATGAATACGAATTAACACCTAAGAATAAGATTTTCAATCGAAAGTTACTAACGAAAATACATTTGATATTTCCAATGAATTCCAATCTTTGTATAACAAATTTAGCTTCACAGAATGGCTTGAAATAGTGTGAAACAAAATAAATAGCGGCGCCATCTCTGAGCAAATTATAAAAACTGTTTTTTTAAATTAAATATCTAAAAAATTTTTTAGATTAAAACGCAGTCTTTTCATTGTAATTTAAATTGAAAACCATTAATTTTTAATGTGAATATTTTGCAATGTCAATTATTTTATAATTTCTGACTTTTCATTTTTTCAATTTTTTCCCCATTTCTTTTTAATATTAAAATTTAAGTAGTAAAAAGTAAGTAATTTAATAAGTCTTTTCGTTTTGAGAAAAGCATATCATTAATAAATAGACTATTTTTTCACTTATCTGCTAATCTGAAAACTTTGTGAAATTGTTTTAGTCCTTTTTTTCCTTAACTGGAACTTATCATTTACACTCACGTAGTCACTCTTTCTTTCTCATACATATATAATATTTATAGTATCTGTATGCATTAGTCTCCAACTACTGCTTATTATTATAATTAGATTCAGCATATGCAAATAACAACTACCTTACTCTTTGGATTGCTTCACAACCGGTTGCTCTGACGTCATATGTGCCGTTGCTGAAACAACCAATCAGCACGCTCGAA
>BGPR01002212.1:0-41833 GCA_013235015.1 Araneus ventricosus | reverse complement strand
AGGAGTATAATTAATAATGCCAAATATTCAAAATAGGTTTTTTTTTTTCAAATTTGAGTTCAGATTGCTTTCATATTCTAAAGAGGTATTTACATAACGAGTGAAGAAATGACAATAGTCAAGCAAAGTCACATTAGTAGGTATATAAAATCTATCAGGAAAAAAACTAGTCATTGATGTAAAAACAAATCTATTTTCAAAAGTCCCATCATTTTGATAATATTGGCTCATGTGGCTTCTGAAAACAAATATTAAATTAAAGATTATACCGTGAAAGCCGACTTCAAAATTAATACTGAGAATGAATGGCAAGAATCCATTGCATCAGCAGTTGCTTAAAAATATTTCAAAATTAATTAAAATTAAAGTAAAGAACGGAAATAAAATTGTTATCTCTGAAAAGCTCCATTATGTGAATTTTTAAGGATGTAAAAATAGGTTTTGTGCATAATATGATCCGAAGTTTTTGAGGAAAAAACGTTTAAAATTTCGATAATTTTAAATTTTGAAACACCCTTTCTCTATGAGTAACTACTCTCCGAGAAGTGACTGCAGTGAAACTTCGATTAATCGTCACGATCCGGACCAGAGCTGCCACGGATCACAGAAAATCTCTCAATGCACATGCGCAGTAACATGATTTCACCGCCTGCTTGGGAGGCCCAGATCTCTCGGTAACGCTCTGACGTCATCAACAATAAAATTCGCGCCATAGCACTGAGAGATGTTAAACAGCATTATTTCATTGTTAGAGAACCTAAATTTCAGTAATTTTAAATTTAAAAGAGTAATTTTCGTTCCAATTTCAAATTTAATAGCTCTAAAATAGTGAAATAAAATTTGCTATCCATTGATATAAAATTTATCTCGCTATGATCAATAGTTTCCGAGAATTTTTTAATTATATTAATAATATATTTCAAATTAATTTCCGTTTCTTAATAGAAAGTAGTAAATTACGTCGGTGGTATATCATGCGCGTGATATAGTTTAGACGCCACGATGCACGATGGATTTCACGGATGGACACCACGATGAATGTTTTGGATGCCATGATGATTTTTTCAATAAAGAAATATGTAAATAATATGCAAATGAAAAAATATTTCCTGTCATAAAACATATGTTTATTTTATTTGTTTTTCAATCAATGTTAAACATTTCTCTCGCATATATATCTATTTAAACACGTCAAATTTGACGTGAAATCTCTGGAATGGAGAGGCAATTTGCACCCGTCATACCATGACGTAGGACTTTCTAGTAAAAAATAATTATATCCTTTAAAAGTGAATAATACATACATGACATCTTCAATTTTAAATTGCTTGTGGAGGCATTTTCAAAAATAGTCCACGGACGTTGGAGACAAATCTACTATTAGGGTTTCAAGACTGCATACGAAATTTCATTTATCTAAGTAATTTTTTTAAGAAGCTATGGCGCTCAAAAGTATGCGGTTATACAGATCGACAGACGGTCAACCCTTTGTCAGATTTGGCCCAAACTTTTATACGGATTTATATTTTTGATGAAAAACCTGCATTCCAAATATTATCCATCTAGCTATTTAAATTTTTGAGTTATAGAATTCACATGAACGCGGACAGACAGACAGACTTCCCTTAGACGGATTTTGTCCAAAATTTGATAGAAACCTACAAATGATGTGTCAAGATCACGTACCAAATTTCATCTAATAGCTTTCGAGTTACCGTGTTCACAGACACACAGACAGACATAATTGAAAAATTGTGTTTTTCGGACTCAGGGAGTTCTAAAACGTGGATATTCGTCAAAATCTCGAGTTCGAATTTTTTGACGTTGACAAAACTGGTTATTTCCCGCTGACTACTTTCTCGCTGGTTACTTCCTCTTTGTATATTTCGTATACGAGAAAGTAACCAGCGGGAGTGGCCTCCCCTGAACTTTCTCGTATACTCCTCAAAAAATTGTCATTTCCCCTCCCCTGCGTGTATAAAAAATTCGAACCAACTGTAACCCAGAATGCAATGACTATCAGAAGGTTTTTCATTGGAGATTATAGTGTTTGTAAAATATTTAGGTGAAGAATCATATTCAAAGAGATGCGCATGTATTAAAGCCTAGCAATATTTATTTTCTATCACACTCCAGCAAGATCCACTAATGCGAGGGAGTGAGTGAGCGAAATGGAAACAGGAGAAAATGACCTCGTTCGCTATCGCTGAATAGCTTGCGCATGCGCAGAGATTGTTTCCAGTGCGCAAGTAAAAAAAATTGAATATGCAATTTGAACGCCTTTTTTTTAACCGATTGAAACGAAATTTGGGCACAAATCTATAATTAATGTTAGCTACCATCATTCCAATTTTTATTTATCTAAGCCAAAGGGTTTAGGTGATATAATTTTTACAAGAATGCAATTATGCATTCCGACAGACCATCAATCCTTCGACGGATTTGATCCAAACTTTGATATGAACCTACATTCATGATGTTAGAACTGTGCACCAAATTTCATCCATCTAGCTATTCAAGTTTTTGAGTTATAGTGTTCACATGATCACGGACAGACAGACTTCCCGTAGACAGATTTTGTCCAAAATTTGATAGAAACCTACAAATTATCTGTAAAGATCACATACAAAATTTCATCTCCTCAGTTCGAATAGTTTTCGAGTTATCTTGTTTACAGACAGACAAAATTCCCAAATTGTGTTTTTCGGACTCAGGGAGGTCTAAAACGTGGAGATTCGTCAAAATCTAGAGTTCGAATTTTTTGACAATTACAATACTTTCTCTTTGTATACTTAGTCTACGAGAAAGTAAAAAGGGCGGTTAGCAATGCGCAGAGAGACTATATACGGGAAAGGATATTCCCCTGAAAAGACTCGTGATTCGAAGTGAAAGTGGAAGTGCGCTTCTTACAATGGAAATAAGCCACAAAGAACATCACCCCGCCCTGCCTAAGCATCCGGGTAAACCATCGAATGACAGCCTCCGCAACAGATAGTCAGGCACTGTGATTCCTGCATGATACTACGAGTGGCTCATGCAACAACCCCCCGTTTCACCGGGGTACGACCTGTCATCGGAAGTGGGCCCAAAGAGCCACACAACCATTATTGTGCCATCGGGTTGACGAGAGCCTGCTTACTTATACGGCAGCCTCTCATCCACGAACACGCGGTGTCCAACCGATGGGGTTACGAAGGAAGTAGAAGTAATAAAAATGAAGTATCGTTAAAAATTATTAAAGGAAGTCAAAAAATTAAATTATTACGTACATATTGTATTTAGTTCTGCAAAGTAATCAATATAAATTTCTATATAAGAGCAGTAATGTATCAGAAATGACAGAGTAGTTTTTTTTAGATGATGACGGATAACAGAAACTGAAGGGAAACGGCGGTTAATCGAAGTTTTACTGTATTTGGAGATTTTTATAGCTGTAGGTTGAACGGTCTACTTTGTCGAAGATTTGAACGATTTTTGTGTTACACACCACGCAATTTACAGAAATTATATCAACTTAAAAATCATTATCACGTTAAAATTGTTTTGATTTGAACTTATTTATTCTACTACTTTTAACTTCCTCAAAACAAGCATTATTCTAGTTCTCTGTGGTTTATCTTCCTCAAAACAAGCATTATTCTAGTTCTCTGAGGTTTAACTTCCTCAAAACAAGCATTATTCTAGTTCTCTGAGGTTCACTTAACAATTAAATTCCCAGTGTTGCCTTTAAGCAACATGTCCAATTTTGTAAAAAAAAAAAAAAACAAATTTAACACACTGATAGATAGTTTACAATATTTAAACCGGAGTTCATAAAATGGTAACTAGTGCTCGAATGCGTAATTACATTCAATTTGAAATGAATTTCGAATAACATAAAAATCTGATTTGCTGCACAAACAAATATTAACCCTTAACCACAGTGTTGAGTTTAAGCAAATTACCCAATTTCGTCTTCTAAAATCTTGAGAATAAGACTAAAGCTTTTATAGTATCTGTTGCCAATAGGATACATATTAGAATTTTTATTAAATCAATTTACGGCATGGCAGACTGAGTGCTGATAAAATAAAATAAAAATAAATTAATGTTTTTCACTGGAGGTGGTATCTTTTTAGCTTTGCACGCTTGAGAAGACCATATTTAATTCTGCAAACCTAAAGGAAATTCCTTGTCCGTATTATTATTTATTAAAATTAATCTATGTTTAATATTATAGAATTTTATCAGGGAAATTTTTTTCTGAAATAAAGTCCACTGTTGTCAGTTGGTACCATACTCCTTTTTAGACTTAGACCTTACTTGAAACAAAATAGGACTTTTTAAAGTAATTTTCCCATGTTTTATTCAAGAAAGGAAAGTGAAAAAAACATTTTTAAATCAATTTTTGATAAATCGGGACTTTAAGGGTTAATGCTATTTTTGTGCGAATTAAGATGTTACTTACCTATAAATACCAATGACGATGTCTCTGGACGAACTGTTAAACCAATCGAAGCAAGAAGCGAGTACCAAACCGTGCTTAAGAGAGCCATCTTGAACAACTGGCGCTCTCTCTCAATACTGCGATTTCTAAATATATTCGAGTTGTTTTCAAAAAGTAAGAAAGCTTTCTGATGAGTCGATGATTGCCGCTACAGATGTGCTCAACTCGAAGTAATCGTAGAATCGTTTATCAAGCTGAGCGAAGGTCTACACGTGTTGTTATATGAGCTTTGACAAGGTTCTAAAATTGTATTTCTCAATGTTTATTTGGATTCAGCGAAAGAAATGGATTTTGAATAATTTTTCTCCGAAAAATGCCTAACGCAGTATGTTAGTCTCAACATGTGAGAAAGTAAGATTGGAATATACGTTATTTAATTATTCACTGATTAGTAAAATTGGCAATTTTACTATTGGTCTTTTTTGTTATCATGGTGCATAGAGTTTTATAGATACTTTTGCTGAACTAAAAAGATTAAGTGCTTATAAAATAGCCGTCATTTTTCTAAGCAAGGCTAATGAAAACTGCGTTTCTTTAAAGGCAATTTTACCTAGAATTATTTACCAAGTTTATTAAATTTATCTTAATATTGTTACAAACATGGAAAGTCGCTTCCCAGCAATGTGAGTCTAATGGTTGGGAAGAGAGTTTTACAGGGATAAGTATGGGATGGCTAGCAGCAGTCACGTCTGGTCCCCGAGATTGGCGACAAAATTGGCGACCCTCTTGGCGACTTGGCCATAAATTTGGCGACTTTGGCGACGAAATATGGGATCTCAAAGGTGTTGGAATCTTCTCGATATTTCCATTAGGAGAGAAGATACACTTAAATGTACTAGATGATTCCATGTGACGTCACGGCCTGCCGGGGGAACTATATAGGGAGAGCGCATGGATGACGGAGGGTGTGTTGATCCATTGGGAACGACTTTAGAGCTTCGTCCGCAGTGCGAGCTAGGAAGCTGGTGAGCTGAGCGCTTTGAAAGTGCAGTTATTGTCGTTACAAGTTATTTGCTGACTGTTTGTGTTAGATAACAAAGTGTTGAACTGTTATTACCTGTGAATTGTTGTCTGTTTACATTGGTAATCTGTGCAAGAACTATTTTTTCCTGTACCTGTGCCACGTGTTTTCCTGCATATTTATAAATAAACCTTCATTCTCCATTATCCTGCATGTTGGACTGTTTACACCATACACCCACAGAAAGACTTTTGCAACAATATATTGTTATATGAGCCGCCTTCGACTACCAGCCTGTTCTCTGGGAATATAATTTAAATTGATTTTCTTATGCGTAATTTGATATTCATGGTTCCTTTAACAAAGTAATTTTAAATTTCAAATTGTGATAGACATTCACCCCTTCTTCATTTAATTGCCTTGCACATGTTCTGTACATTGCCTACTTGAACGTCCCTAATTTGCACTCCTAAGCTTAAAATGCGTATCTCAGTTCTCAGCTTTTGACTACTTAGTAATGTTTGTGAGCAGCTCACAAACAATACATTTATCTAATATTTCTTTCGTGGTTTTCTAATATTTCTTAATAAGATATGGCCTTCTCCTGAGGAATAATGTCGGGCAACTCGTATAGATTACTAAATAGGAGTCAAGTGACTGTAAGCTTAGGAGGGCAAAAATGGAGTCACGTAACTGTGATCTTAGAAGGGCAAAAATGTAGTCAAGTAACTGTAAGCGTAGGAGGGCAAAAATGGAGTCAAGTAACCGTCCGTATCTTCTAATATCTAACTGCACTTTGTCGGCGCCAACGTCACTTTCTCATTCCTGATGCAAAATATGCATTTGATTTGAATATTAAAATGGTTCTCCACATTTTTCTCTCAGCCGCATGTTAGTTCTATTAAAACCTATTATGCATTTCCTATTAAACTTACTATCTTAGAGGATTTTATTTACAGATTTTCCATAAATATTGACGAAAGAGAAAAAAAAGAAGTTAAATCCTTTAGATAATTTGCCTTAGATTTCAACAATGGAATAGTAAAATGTCGCAGCACATTTTAGAGCCAGCCGCATGCTAGTTGTATTAAAGCATGTTTATAAAAGAATTAAAACATAGGAATCATAATCATTCAACTTATTGGATATATGTATTTCCTATTATACTTACCATCCTAGAGAAATTTATTTACAGATTTCCCATAAATATTGATGAAAGAGAAAAAAAAGAAGTAATATCCTTTAGGTAATTTGCCTCAGATTTCAACAATGGAAGAGAATTAAGTATTTACTTAAACAATGAATGAGGTTTCAATTTCATCGCAACGACGAAAAGTATTGTAAATTATGTCAAAAATATTTTTTTTAATTTATTAAAATTAGAGAAAAAATTGTAGGCGACTAAATTAATATCATTGAAAAGATAACTTTTTGAATTTTCAGATGGTGTAAAAATGACTTTTGTGCTGGAAAACTTTCAGAAGTTTCCAAGGAAAAATGCCAAAATTTCGCTTAATTTTTAATTAATTAAAATTTCAAAAACCCGTCGAAATTATTGTTTGTACCAAATTTCGTAGCTCTGGGTCCAGGGATCTGCCATGTAGAGAGCCAACACACACACGCACACATTCTCTTTTATTGTTAGTAGATAAGTCCAAAGATAAAAATTAGAACATTTCAATAAGTTTTCAAGTTTTCACTCCATTTAACAGATTATTTTTGCCTTTTCTTCTTAAATATTTTCAAATCTATGCTTTGAAGAAGGTTACAACATCGCGATAAGATGAAAAATTATTTAAAGAATATTAATCAGCCCTGTACTACACAATGGGATAGTAAAATGTGGAATAATTTCGCAATTTTACATTAAACGATTTTGATCTTCAAATGAACCGCTAGGAGAAACTGAGGCAGAAATCTAACTTGCCTGTCTTAATTTTTCACTACCTGAAAATGATGCGAAAAGGAGAAAGTAACTTAAAGTAGGAGAATTGAGATCGTCTGAAGTTGAAGGGAAACGCTATTCATTGGGGCTGCAAGCCCTACAACTTGCGTGTCTTGATGCATGAGAGACATGAGGGAGATGAATTACACTTGTTGAGATAACAATGAGGCTATTGCAGTTTCCGTGGGAAAGATGGATCTGGTTACGTGCAACAGTAGATGTTGATGAAGAGTCAGCTGGAAGACAGGTACAGAGCACAATGGGACCTTGTGGCAGGAGGTGAAGAGTGACAGGCTCACAATCGTTGATCAGTTGAAGAAGTATCTGGACAGGTGAGACAGGTGAATCTGCAGGCAGGCAGGGAACGCCATGAAGCAGTGGGCTGAAGTGCAGGAACACAATGGTCATCTGAAGGGGTGTCAGGGTTGAAGGGGTTGCAGGTCTTAGCTAGTTAGGTTGCAATAGGGATCTTCTGAGACAAGGTGAAAGTGACAGAAAAGCCATAAAGCAGTGAATTGGAGCACCATAAACAAGAGTTTTTATATTAAATTATTTATTGTTTTTCTTTAAACTAAATTAGAATTAAAGAACGAGATTAAAATCTACCAGAAGATTTAGCCATGGAAGGAGTTTAGAGAGTGAGAGAGTATCTCGGCCGCTTTCTATTGCAGGGGTCAGTTGGATCATAAGTTGGAATTTTAGCAATGGAAGTATTACGTACTTACAAGAGGTCAGCATAGAATTTATCAGAGAGTTTTCGAATAAATTTGGTGAGAGAGGGGATTTTTAATGCAGTTCTAATTTCTTCGTTTCTATGATACCATCTAGCATTACCAATCATTCGTAGGGTCTTATTCTCCAGGGCCTGGATTGGGGTTAAGTTTGTTTTCGAGGTACAGCCCCATATAGGGCTTGTATAAGCTTGAATTGGGTGAAGATAGGCTAAATAAATCAGCACCGTATCGTCGATGGAGAGACTGGAGTTTCTGCATATTAGCGAATACTGGGCGCGAAGGGCTTTATTAAATTTTTCCCTGTGAGATTTGAAAGTGAGGCTTTTGTCCAAGACAACTCCGAGGTATTACCTCATTTTTCAAATCAACTGGGGTATCATAAATTTTAATTTTTGGCCAATCATTCTTTTGCTTAAAAAAATAGGATAGCCTCCGTTTGATCTACATTTAACTTTATTTTCTAACGGATTAGCCAGGCTTCTAATTTAGTGAAATAATTTTGAAAGGGGGTGAGTGCTTGACTAGGCAGTTTTTCTTGCACAAGTACGGCCGTATCGTCAGCGTACATTCTGTTTATAATATTTCTCTGTTGGGGGATGTCGTTCATATACTGAAGAAAAATTATGGGGACTAAAATCCCCCCTGTGGTAAGCCTGCATTAATTTATTTGGGAGAGGAATCAATGTTCCTGACAATTACAGTGAAATATCTATCCGCTAAATAGGAGTGAATAATTTCGATGATATATCTGGGGAATATATATGCAATTAATTTATGGATGAGGCCTTGAGTCCATACTTTGTTGAAAGCCTTAGCTATATCGAGAAAAATGGCAGCTGTCACTAGGTTGGACTTTTCCTCCTCATGAATGTGTTCAACAACCCGGAGAAGTTGGTGCGTTGTAGAAATCCGGGCAGTAAAGCCAAATTGTGGGATTGGGATTCTCATTTTATTAGCATGCTTCATATACCTATTTAGGATTAGCTTTCCTCCGAGTTTACTGAGTGTTGGTAAAAGTGAGATAGGCCTGTAGATAACTGGTTGAGTTGGATCTTTTCCTGGTTTAATGATAGGAAGTATCCTGGCGGTTTTCCAACATCTAGGAAAATATCTAAGTTTCAGCATTAAGTTAAAGATATCAGTCAATTTTAAGATAATTTTAAGGGGAGGTTTCTGAGCATTTTATTAGTGATCGAGTCAATTCCCGGGCCTCTTTTATTTTAGTTCATTTGATGAAATCTATTATTTCTGAGGAACGGACCTTTGTAAATCTTACAGGGAGAGTATATTGCTGGAATGTTTCGATAGAATTTTGAAAAGTTTTCTCAGTATTGGGGTCTGTGATATCATTCAAGGTAAATTGACTCTCAACATGAGTGGTAATCACTTCTGCTTCTTCTGAGTCAGTGTGCGCTAGTGCCACCGATTTCCGCCTGCACGCATGCGTAGTTACAGGGAACAGGCTTCCCCTTCCTTTCCCTACTACGTTTTTAAGCTGAAGGGGATCTGTCGCGGTCTGCAGCACCAGTTCAGATAGAAACAGAGGATCAAACATTTTATTACAGCGGGAAAAGTTTTCGCGAGTTAAAACTTTGAAAATAAGTAAGAAAATGAAGGAAAATAAATAATAAACAAAAATTCAATTGAAAAAGTGTTTTCAGGTAATTAAATTTGAATGACACTTCTTTCAATCCAAAGTATTTTTTCGATAACTTGTAGTTATAAATGGTGATGAAATTCAGAAAAGAAATTTTCCGCGGTACAAGTGTTTTAAAAATTTGATTTTAACAAATTTTAAGTAAAACAAATTTCACGTTTGAATTTTTTTATTAAAATTAATTGTTAATATACTTATCTATTAGAAGAGAAAAAATGTTATAATTTTATTCATTAAATATAAAATTACTCAAAGTTAATGAAGAAACGACACGAAATGTAAGTGGTGCAAATACGCATCATAAGCCGTGAAGGATTGAAAGTTACAGCACCTCCAAGTTTACATAACACGAGCCGTCACTGCATGGAAATATTTTTTGACGTGATACTGTAACTTTTATAGCCATTCGCTGCTTAACTTTTGCGGACACTGGTGCTGGCATAAAAGTTTGAAGCTCTGTCTTTGCTTGAAAGTTTGAACAGCAACGCACCTTCTGCTACTTCTGCAAAAGCGAGATTTCTCCCTCATCCAAGAAGAACAGACATCGATCCTGTTTCTTCAGATTTCAGTATAATTTTTCAAATTTCTTTGGCAGTGATTGGACTTGTTTGTAGCCTCTTCAAAAATCAAAATTTCTGTAGACAAGCTGTTACGGAATGAACCGTTTCGAAAGAGCTAAGCGAGGTCTCTGTTTCAACTCGACCGTTCAGCATTTTGTCTGTCTGTATATTGGGTTTTACGACCAAACGCGTTGTTCCATTTTCTTCGAAATTCGCATGAAAGTTCCTGGAGGTCATAAACAAGACGTGTATATCAGAGTTTTTTGAAAATTCCGTCTGAAGGCGGTGACCGTTATAAGGGTTTCATGGTTTGGTGAGTCATTTTTTTGGCCAGGCAGTGTTCATGAATATTAGTGACAACAATTAGGATACGTCACGTTGAAGAAAATATAATTGATTCGTTCTTAGCAAAATTAGTTATTTATTCAATGGTGATACGCAATTATTTTCTTCAAAACAGTTAATGAGTAAAAATTCAAATGTATAAATTTAACCCTTCACTGCATACTGTATCAAATTTGATACATAATTTATTTTTCATGTTAATAATGAATAGAAATTTTTTTTGTCCACTCGTACACGATGAATTAGATTAGAAACATCATAAGAGACCGGATAATAATCATTCGTTTGATTTTCCATGTACAGCACAGATCCAATTGATGAGTCTGTGGTAATCAGTTATTCCTGATACACCTATTGACATATTTACGCAGTTTTCAGCATTTAAAAGGAGTTTTACATCTTTTATAGTTTCATCAATCGTTTTTACAGGCATTTACCATTTGATATGACTTTTAAAATACTTTATTATTGCTTAAAAAAATAAATATTGATTCGATACGTTCATTTAATTCAATTTATAATAATATCACAATTCTATTTTGATTTTTTTGTATATTTTTCTATTGTTATATGTGATCTTCCCATGCCAAAAATATTTTTTTATTTTTAAATATAAAAAATCGTGCATTGAAGGGTTAGTACTAAATAATAAGGTATTTGAAACTAGGAATGTCAAAAATAGTAAAAATATTTTTTAGAAAACACTTCTTGAGCGCACTTATTGTGCCTAGTTTAAAATCTGACCCTGCCTATAGGCAGATCTGAATACGGGAACTTTTTCAGAAATATCTCTAATTTCTGTTAATTTATTCTTCATCATCATATGCGTCCCCCATTAATGGTTAAAAGAATTGAAACTTCAAAGGTTACCAGAAAAATAATGGATTTGGGAGAAGAATTTCTGTTATTTTTTCCATTCTGTATTATTATATATCTCTTGTTTTGCATTCTTTTTTTCAATAAAGTTTCACGCATACCCAACAAACCGATAGGGAGACACTCTGGCTCCGAGTTGATGGTATGCTGTTGTGTCACATTAATCTTTCTAGACAAAAAAATATGGTCTTGCTTCATTAGAAAAGTCCTCTCCATTCCATTTTTATAGCATGAAGGTTACCTCGCCCCCTCAAATACAAATGTAAGACTGTTAGCTTGTTTTCCTTCCTTGGAAGAAGAAACGACAATAGAAACGTTTATACTTCAGCAATGCAACGAGGCCCGGTAGCCTAGTGGTAAGGTCTTGGCTTCTGGGCCGGAAGGTGCCAGGCTCTAAGCCCGACTACACGAAAGATCCAATTTTTATAACGGTTCTCTCCTTTCCATTTTTATAGCATGAAGGTTACCTCGCCCCCTCAAATACCAATGTAAGACTGATGGCTTTTTTTACTTCTTTGGAAGAAGAACGAAAATAGAAACGTTTATACTTCAGCAATGCAACGAGGCCCGGTAGCCTAGTGGTAAGGTCTTGGCTTCTGGGTCGGAAGGCGCCAGGCTCTAAGCCCGACTACACGAAAGATCCAATTTTTATAAGGGTTTTCTCCTTTCCATTTTTATAGCATGAATGTTACCTCCGCCCCCTCAAATACCAATGTAAGACTGATAGCTTTTTTTCCTTCTCTGGAAGAAGAAACGAAAATAGAAATGTTTATACTTCAGCAATGCAACGAGGCCCGGTAGCCTAGTGGTAAGGTTTTGACTTCGGAGTCGGAAGGTCCCAGTCTTTAAGCCCGATTATACGAAAGATGCGCTATTTATAAGGGCCTGTGGTACGTTAAATCAGACGTACTGTGTCAAACGTTCTCCCGTTTGTGTGGTGCGGAATCTGGGAGAGAGGGGTGCCATCTCAGGTGTCGTCCCTTTCATCTGACCACAAAACCACAATGAAGTAAAAATAAATTATCGTTAGTTCTACAAATCTTGAAAAAATCATTATCTTGATTATAGCGCAATCCATGAGAAGACTTATTAATCAACATTGGCAGCTGACACTCAACACTTAAAATCTTGACTGTGGAACAAACCCAGAGGAAAAATTAATCAACTATAGACAAGAATAGTCCCAGATCTCCAACATTTGGTAATACGAATATTTCAAATTCCTATCTCACACCTGAATGTTTATCAGATAATAATAATGAAGGAAATTAAAATCAGGAAGAGACAGTTTTGGGAATTCTCAGCAATGAGAAGTTATACTTTTTAATCACTGAATGTTTCATTGCAATTAAAATTGTCTATTGGTCAAATTAATAAAAATTAAAAAAAACATAATATTTTATAGGAACAATCATTTCAATATCCATGATGGAAATCTCTTATTCTTATGCAGATGCATTTTGATCTGGTTGGGCCAATACATCTCCCCGTTGCGATTCCTTGGCTTCGACAGTACTCAGCGCAGGCATTGTCGTTGGGGCAGCCGCCACTTTCTGCCTTTAGAACTTCCTCGTTGTCGTTGTCTGTTCCTATAAAATACAAACGACACTCAGAAAGCTTTTACAATTTTTTATTTCATGCTAGATGTTATGCCCAGCACTGCGACGGATTAAAAAAAATTCAAGCATCTTTTACTTGTAACAAGTAATATAAAAAAAATTTTAAAATCAATTCCTACTTAGGTGATTCGAGATATAATGAAAAACGTATTGCGTATGCGCAAAGATGTGGCTAATATATGGGGGTGCTTTGATGATCCCATGGGCCATCCATATACCCAAGAACCAAGTCTGTAATGTTAATAGTTTTCGAGATATAATGAAAAACGTACTGCGCATGCGTCATGCAAAATATGAAATGACAGACAAGAAAGCGAATTAATATTTCATTGTCGTCTAGTTGTGAGCTATGTTTAAAGTTTCAAGTCTCCAGCTCATCGGGAAGTTAGTTTAAAATCGATTGCAAAATTTGAACAAGATATATAAATAAATATATATATATAGGGAGAGTGTGAACTAATAGTAGGAATTGAAAAATACGACAATTTATTTAATTGGTGCAAAACCTTCTCACTTAAGCCTTCCTTATACTTGCGTATCTGTGAGCAAAATTTGAAATTCTTTATGGCATAACAAATACACACAACATTATTGAGGGTACAATTATGACATATTAAATCAGCTGCTGACGTATGTGGTACTTGGTGTGATGTCATATGTAAGAAAGTAAAAATGATTTAAACATTATCGCTCTTGACTGAATGTCTTCGGGTACATAGATAAACGCATTTAAGATAATATTTTTAATGTGAAAAACGCGTATACATAAAATGATTTTTAGAAACAATCAACTAGAAAAATTAGAAAAAAATTTAAAAATAGAATCTTAAATTAAATTTTAAACATGAACAACAAAAAAATTTATTTATAAATAATAAAATTTAGAGAATGAAATTTAGAGAATATAAAAGAAAATATGAATTTTTAAAATAATTCTAGTAGGTTCTGCAAGTTTGCAGTCCTAAAGGACGAGCCGGCAGAATCTTTAGGTTAAGCTTTATAATATGCACACCATTGAGAGGAAATGATTTAATATTCTTCTTCAGTGATAGGCTACTTTTCTGTGTTGCTTATATTTTCACTTCTCAAGTTCTACTGCTTTTCGTTATTAAGTCGATAGTTGCAACTATCTGCCAATGAAAGCGAGTTATGCGTTATTAGCAAATCATTTCCAAGTCATGACTATTGGATGATGTACAACTGGACAAATATTTGCATTTCGCAGTTTTCTGTCCTGGATAAATTTGTATTTCTGCAATAAATACGTCCATTTAAATTTGTGAGAAGCCCTTTAAATTTCGAAATAAATATATCTCTGCAGATTTTGCAGATAGAATCGTGAAACTTAGTATATACAAATATGAATGTAAGAGGAACATTGAACTCAGATACTTTTTCTGTATGAGAGCCGTACAAAATACCAATTTTTTAAAAACACTTTATTAACAAAATCCTCAGAAGGCAAAGATTTTCGTAAAATGTTCGCCTTATTTCGTGAAGTTTGTAGTTGGAAATATTAGCCAATATTTAATGAAATAAATGGCTGTTCCACTTTTTGGGACACCCTGTATATATCAAAGTCAAATTTTAATGGAGAGACAAAAGAATAGAATTTGGTTCGGTGAAAGCGTATCGACCAAGAGCTAAAATATATACATACCATAAAATTGATAGATGAAACCAGCAGGACAGAAGACAAGAAAGAGCTGTACGTATTGAAATGGGGACAGGATGTTTTCGAAGTATCATATTAATTGTTTTTGCGCCTGCTGGTTGCATCTATCCATTTTCTGGTATGTATGTATTACGATATAATTCTTCCTCTGTCATTCACATTTGGCTTCTTGGTTCATCCTAACGCTCGTGGTGAAGGCAATGTTTTTCAACTTTATTAGCTAACACTGTTTGCAGAAAGTGTTAGGATGTTTCTAATGCAGTTCGTATGGATTTCATTTCCTCTGATGAACGTCGATACGCTTTTAACGGAAAACATACCATTCTTTTGACTCTCCATTTAAATTGGAATTTGATATATTTCCACAACACTCCTAGCATTGCAGCATGAATTGCAACTTCGTTGAGTTTCTGTTTTATATTTATTTTCTGTTTTTGTTTATACTTATATTTTCTCCATTTTAGAACTCTCTGCTTTTTCTGACGATAGATTTTTTGCATTGCTTTTTGACATTTTGTTGATTATGAATGTTTATTTTCATTATGTAGCTTACGCTTCTGATATGATTGTTTCTTTATATTACAATATTATTTTAAAGTTTTTCTTCCCAAAGAATATTTTCTTACGCGCAATACCGCGAATCTTCCCGGAATATTTACAGTGCCATTTTTTCATGAAAATGCCTGGAATTAATTCGCATAGCTATTGAAGTACTTACGAATGGAACTGTGTTTTTATTTGTTTTTTTCTGAATAATTATTTGAGTTATCATATATCTCCTCCAAATAACAACTTTTCATAAGACTTTGCATCGTAAAAATCGGATCCAATGCCAACTTTCACACCCTTTTCTGAAAAAGTATTGACTTATTAAAAGATGAAAAACACAGTTCTACTTTTTGGTACCGACGCGGTTAACACAGACTTCGGCTGATACAGACCCCGGATAATCAAGGTATTTTTATACATGAAAGGTTAGCGTGACATAGATTTATATATATATGAGTGACATTAGGATAGAACACAAAACACCATTAAGCATTTGTATTGTGCTGGCATTGAGATATTACCTTCTCTGATGAAACCAAAATGCATGTGAAGTTTTGGCTTGAAAAATATTTTTCTCAGCTTATGATAAAGAATTAAGGATAATTAACTGATTTTTTAGAACAATTATTTAACTTCCATGAGTCATACTCCTCCTGCTAAAGGGCCGCGGTGGCCTAGGGGTAAGGTCTCGGGCTTGGGTTAGAGGGTTCCAGGCTCGAAACCGATTCCAACGACGATCCGCCGCGTATGTGGCATACTGCACGCTAAATCATACGTAGAGGCCAAACGTTCTCCCGTTGGTGTGGTGCGGAAATTTGGAGAGGGAGTGCCTGCTCAGGCGTCGCCCTCATCAAATGACAGTGGTTCAAAATAGCCCTCGTGTTGCTTCAAACCCCACGTTAAAGTAACTTAAACTAAACTTCCTGCTAAAACATCCGGATCTCAAGCACTGGAAAATACGCATATTTCATGTTCTTATGTCATACTTGAATGTTTATCAGGTAATAATGTTGAATGAAACTAAAATCATCTAGATACAGTATTTGCAATTCTCACAAAGGAGTTTTTTTATTAATCATCAAAAGTTACAATGCAATTTCAATTGTCTATTTGTCTTCTTATCAAAAATGTAAACAAAGAACGCAATATTTTATATAAACAATCATTTTAATTTCCATGCTTGAAATCTTCGTTTAAGCTGCAAAAACAATGTGTGCCGATGCATCTTCCACCACTTCTACCATGACTCTGACATGCTCTCATGCAGAGACGGGTGGTGGGACAGCCGCCGCCTTCTGCTTTCAGAACTTCCTCGTGGTCTGTTCCTGGGAAATACAAATCGACATTCAAGATGATTTTGCAACATTTTATATCACGCCAGGTAATGTACCCAGCATTTCGGGGGGGGGGGAAGGAATATTTTTGCTTACAAAATAAATTTTACTAATGATTTTTTTAGCTATAAAAAATAACTATTTAATTAATTGTTACAAAACCTTCTCTTGGAACTTCCTTATGCTTATGTGCGTATGAGCAAAATTTGAAACATTTAGAACGTAACAAAGGAACAGTTATAGCATATTAAATCGGCTGTTGAAGAATACTTGCGTGAATGTATGTTTGATGTAAAGGACATATTTTAGGGGTCTATTTTAGTACCCCCAGTTGGGTTGGGTTCCGTTGTTAACGTGCGGAATCCAGCCCAACCGGGGGTACCAGAATAGACCCCTTAGTTACTTTAACGTCCCGTTTTGAAACAAACGAGGGCTATTTTAGGACGGACCTGGACTTTCGAATCGTGGTCAGATAACGAGGACGACACCTGAGCTGGCACAACCTCTTCAAAATTCCTGCTCTGCTTTGTTATAATTTTGTATTGCCAAACATTAATAAAAATTGTACAACGGTGTGCAAACAATAGGCACCATTTCGTAAAATGCCAGAAATTTGCAATTTGTTCGAAATCAGTTTTGGAGAATCCTGCAACAAGCAATCGATTAGCAAACACAATGTACACAGGAGATTGTGATAGTGTTATGAAAGAGAGTCCTAAGCAGCTTTAGGAAATGTATTCTATACTTTGACCTTCCCTTTTAAGAATCTTCAACTCCTCCCCTCTCCCGTGTGTGCGGATTTCAACTAAAAATTTATGAAAACCCTAGCTGTAACACGTTAACCACGTGTCCCGCATTTGCTATTCGCGGTGGCCGGGTCATACAGTTCACCCCGGATGCCACGGCAGGGCGGGGTAATTCCTCCGTGGCTGTGGTTCTCTTTCAGCATGGTGCTAGGTGTGTTTCTGGTGAATCAAATCTGAAATGCGACAAACTCCATCCTGTGGACAAAGTGAAATAATTCAATTTTGCGTTCTCTTACTGCATGAATTCTATCAACAAGAGAGGGGCCGTGGAGGCGTAATGGTATTGCCTCGGAGCCGGAGGATTTCGGTATTATTCGGAGCCGGATAATTCCGGTATCATTTGGATCCGGAGGATTCCGGTATGATTCGGAGCAGAAGGATTCCGATATTATTCGGAGCCGGAGTATTCCGGTATTATTCGGAGCAGGAGGATTCCAAGTTCGAAACCGTATTCAATCGTCCGCCATGTTGTGGGCCTGGTAAGCCTATCGACACAGGCTTATATTTTTAAAAGTAATTACTTTTGAACCCTAATTTCACAATTTATTCTACTAGCAAAACGTAGTTATTAGCAAAAATTGCTCTCTCTCTCTCTTTGACTTCAAATCGTATTCTCAACTGAAAATTTAAAAAATTAATGAAATCAAGAAAACAGTTTAAAGTAAAACGTGTAGATGCACCGATCTATTAGTGCAATCTATCTTACCCTATTAGAGTTCCGCTGGCTGATTGGCTAAGGCATCTGGCTACGAAGTGGGTTGGTTGTCGGGGGTTCGAATATTTTGTTTGTCTTCGTACTCTGTTTCTGCTAAAGATTGCAATGAGTTTGACGCAAGAAGCTTGCGGCAAGATCGACTTGTGGTGACTGACTCGTTTGCAATAACTTGTTTCAAGCTTGCATATTTGCAGAGCAAGATTGCTGCAACTTTGCCGCAAACTAAAATTGCTGTCTGGGTTTTTCTGATTTAACGATATAAAGTGATACGAAACATTTATGTTACAGAATTACTAAGCAATTTAAATAAATTATATTCTAACAGTATTAATTCCTGACAGCTGACCGAATTCTCCTTATATAAGTTTGACTGTTTGTTTGAACCCAACACAATTCCACTCTCCTTGAAGGATTTGGTGGTCTATTCTGGTACCCCCGGTTGGGTTGGGAGACTTCACTTTTCCCGTTGTTAACGTGCGAAAAAGGTGACGTCTCCCAACACAACCGGGGGTACCAGAATAGACCCGTTAATGATCTATCGCTTTTTGTTTCTTAATGATATATCTTTTTATCAATGATCTATCGCTTTTTTGTAAAGTTTCGAGACAGGAGTGCCAGTGCAGGTATCGTCCTCGTCATGTGACCGTAGTTCAAAATTGCGATGTTCGTCCCTAAATAGCCTTCGTGTTCCTTCAAAACGGGACGTTAGTACAATTAAACTTTCGAGACGAAAGGCGAAGGACAATTAATTTCCGCCAGAAGATAAGCGTTGACTCAAGGATGAATGAGTATATAACATTAATGTACGCCATAGGATGATTTATTAAATATTATGAAATAAATAACGGATTTATGATTGATTGAATTACAACAAAGAAAATGAATGCCTTTTGAACAGTACGTATGCAGGGTTTTACAAGCTTCTACACATCAAAATCCGGTTGTTTCCGGACAGTATTACCTTCAATTGGTTTCGCGCACGGAGGAAGTTCTGGGGTCCATCCTTTGTCTGCAGTGCAAGTGAAGCCACCCTGGCGTTTGCCATCACAGAAGACTTCGCAGACAGTTTTAGGTCCATCCTTGAAGCAATTCGCAGAACCATCCTTTACCTCGAGCCCGCGGCATGAAATTCCAACTGCGAAAAAGCCAAATAAGTGATATGTTTCTATTACATGAAATCCTGTCAGTTAATTATATTACTCATTATTACAAAAATAGGTCAATCCCTTCAGTAATCGGATCGTTTTAAAATTATTTTTTAAATCCATTTTCTATGTAAATGAAGGAATCAGTTCTTGTAAGCCAACTTGATTGTTTTAATCTTCTCCCAGTAAATAAACAGCAAAATAGGTCAGCAACTTACAGAACATGTCATTTTCAAATGCGATGAAACACTGATTATATTTGATTATTGCAAGGTTTTCAAATATGTAAAATGTTCATAGATACTTGTCATAAAACTGTGTATTGCTTACAATGTCAAAACTATCAAAATATACTGCAAGAAAAAAAGTACCACAAAACAATTGCTTGCAGGGAGCAAAATAACTGTCATTGGTACTAAAATGAAATAGTCAGCTCGACCTCATGTACGAAAACTCGCATGACCTTCGAAAAAAAGTTCGTTCATATGGAAAATTGTTAAATAGAGATTCACCTCTTAAATATTGCAACTACACACGAATAAGATTTTAAATTCATAAACACATTAAATATATAAAAAGTAATTAATCACACCTTTATTTTGTAATGTAGTATCCTATATGTTTTTATATATTTTACCCATCACAATAAGAAATCTGCAAGGAAACAAAATAAAACAAACAGTCCGGGAATACACTGTATTTTCAATTTAAAAAAATTAATTTTATATATAAAAAATTAATATTTAAAGCATTTTCATCCAATCGAAGGTTTGTATGATTTTTTCTGCATCATGATATTTCCTCTTCATCATCTTCGTCTTCATCCGCAATTCATTTCTGTATTGTTTTATTTTTCACACACGTCCACTTCAAAACTGCCTCATCCATCATCTTCATAGACACATGCTTTTAAACGTTTTTGAAACAAGAATCGATGAATTTACAATTTTTTTTTATTGGTGGTTGATATGCTTTTTGGGAGAATACCAAATTTTAAGCAATATCTATTTTTCAGGCCTTTATCCAACCTCATAAGAATTAAATTTGTTTCTTCGATAGTTCAGCGAATTTCCTTTGAGATTTCAGCTTCTGAAGGTCATGATAACCATAAAAATGTATGTTAAAAGAAAAGAATAAGTTTGAAATGTGTTTAAAGTGGAAATAGGTGAGAAATAGCAGAAAATAACATTGATCACAAGAAAAAGTTAGTTAATAAGAATGACTTCAAGGCTTTTGAGGTTATTTTACGAAGAAATTCGAAAATGTTCTTGGTTCCAAGAAAAGTTCTACAAATAGTTCGTTAAATAAAAGTACGGTCCGACTGTATACACAATTGTTCGTTCTGCTACTGGACATGTTACGATGAGATCGAAAGCAATTTTATCACGCATGGTAATTTCAAAATGTTAGTGGGAATTTTCGTTAGTAAGAGCTGTCAACGCGTTAGATGCAATGAAAAATGGTGGTTTTATCACAACCAGATTTCCAGCAGAGAACTTCAATGAAATAAATGTACTTCTGAACCGTGAGGTCAAAGTATCTCCAATTGATTCTGTGATCAGAACTAAAGAATACGGTCTTATAAGTAATAAATATAATAAAAATTTTTAAGAACATAATTTTTTAATAATATACCAAAAGTGAAAATTCTCTTATTTTAACTATTTTCTAATTTTAATGACCTGTAATTTATAATTCATTTATCATAAATAAAAGAAGACAGACTTTTAGCCTGCAAGCCTTATCTAACAAATGATTTTTTAGTCACGATTTAAATTTTAAAATCTGAGAGGAGCAGTTTTAGTCTGAAAGATGAATTACAAATTGTCGAGTGCTTAAGAAATAAATGAAAAGTACAGAAAATTAACTTTTCAATGATATCAATTAAGTTGCTTCATAATTTTTCTTTAATTTTAATAAATTAAAAAATATTTTTTTTGCATAATTGACAATATTTTCATTGTTGAAACATAGTGTCCATTTTCATTGTTAGTATATATTTTGTGCTTTTCTCCTTCATTTGTTGAAAGCTGTAATGTAATTCTTATACAATCGTCCGATTTGCTCATTCAATAATGACGCAGACAAAGGGGCTGGTTTATTTTAGATCCGCCCAACGTTGCAGACCTCTGGACAATTCTGTATAGATTAGTATGCAAACAATGTTTTCTTAAAGAATTCACTTCCAGATTTTTGCGGCTTGTCAGAATCAAACTTTAAATAAATTAATCGATTAGCTGATAAGTAACTTCTGAAAATTTTAAAATGATGTATTTTCATCAAGAACAGACAAGACACAAAATTTAAAGCTCTCTAAAGCAGCAAGGAATAAGTGAAAAAAAATTGATTCAAAAAAATTCCGTATTCACAAACGGGGAAACAAGTGAAGTTGAATAAAGAAGCGTTTAAAAATTCTCTCAAATATCTAAAGAATTTCAACTGAAGATTTGTTTTCATAACTGAAGCTAGAAACATATAAATACTACGGTATTTTTCAAATACTTAGCAGGGTTGTGATGAATTAGTTTATTTGGAATTGGTATTTTATTTAAATGTATTATATATACTGTACAGGTAGATGAAATGACAGCAACATCAAGTACCAGGGATGACAATCAGATAAACGTTTGAACAACACTAGTTGTTTCAAATTAAATAAGTGGCTTTACCCAAATATTTTAGTGTTCTTTAGAAGTAAGAGACGTTTTGATGACCAGACGATTTTGAGCATTAAAAGCTAGAATAAATACAGATTTGCTTCTTTCAGTCTGAGTCAGGGTCTTCAAAGTTCTAACCTAGCCGAAAAAGCAAGAATTTGCGTGATTTCCATGGTACCCATCAATGCTGACTAGACCGTTTCCGGGGACTTTTCGTTTTCATTACATACATTGCTTATTATTTCTGTTGTGCATTATTTTAAATAGGTTATCCTATCTCTATAGACACTGCTTCAATATGATACAAGTTGCAGATATTGAAAAGTTCGAAATCTCTTTATTTCTTGCACTCTTCACTTTCCGTTGGCCCCAATACGCAGAAATATCTTGATTCCGAAAATAAATCGCTGACATAGCGTTTCACAGGCATTGTCTGGTATTTGCTTTTATTGAACGCATTAAACCAGAGGCACTTATCGGTAAGTGGCACTAACAATCCCGATTATGTATTCTCTTGAAAAAAACGCTGCATGAAAGTCGAGTTTTGAGACAGTTTAAGTGACGGCAAATTTAACTTAAATTATTAAAAATAACTTTAATAAAAATAATCTTATTAAAGGTGGTTCAGCAGAGGATTTAGAAAGAGACCATGTTTTCGATCTCAGTGTATGTATTGGCTCTTTATGGATTTAACCCTTTGACTACTAACTTAGACATATACGTCTCACCCATAGTTCAAAGCTGCTGGGATTCATTGCTGAAATTCGCTGTAGTTTTCAGTTGTAGAACATGAAAAATTGTGCATATTTCATCTTTAGAGGCCTAGATATCACAGTATTTCCCTCAAAGCTATTGTTTATTGAAGACTCTTCTTCTATTTATATATGTTCCGAAAATATTTGATCTATTGGTAATAATACACATTTTCCAATAATATTCATTAAAATATTGAAAATACATAAATAAACTGCCCTAATAACTAATAATAATCGTTTTTCCGCATACAAATATAATGTTTTTTGGTTGTGGGACTAATATGTTTCCAGCCCAGCAGTTGAAAATCCGCGCAGGGAAAAAATTCAAACCGCTATTTAACTTATTTGGAGCCTATTAAAAAAAATTCCCAAATTGTATTATGTAAATTAAAAGAACGGCTCGAAAACAGTTTATCACAATTAGCAAGTCCTCGCCTATTGGAACTGGAAAAATTACAGCAAAAAAAAGAAAGCAATAAAAGGGCTCTAAAACCATCAAATGTTGGAACAAGAAAGTATTAAAACTTAGGATACGTATCATTTTAATCAGAGTATAAAGAATAAAATAAAATTAAACTAGAAATAAATAAATTTAAACATAACACTATAAAATTTAGACAATGTTTAAGAAATAATATATACATACAAAAATCAAAGGAAGTCAAGATTATTCAAAGAAAAAAGCCTTGAAATACACTCAAAGAAAGAATAAATTAAACAATGAAATCCATTTCTAGTCACTTTTTTCAAGGGCTATAGACACATTCGATATGGATTCAAGAGCTTGGAAATTTTTCTGTAAGAATCTCTGACTTTCGATCTAAAAAGCTTCTCATAGCTGAAATTTCCAATCAAATACAAAAAGACAAGTCTACGCAACAAGACTTTCTTAAAGTAGTAAACGAACAGTTATACCGCTAACAAGATCGATTTCTACAAAAAAAGTTTAAGAAAATTTATTATGCCATCAGGTGAGGAATACCTTCATAAAATATATCAATAAAGGAAGGGGAAAAAAGGTACCCTAACCTTCAGAAGGTCAATATATCTCCACTTGTCACAAACAGAAGAATGAACTGCATAATCATTTAGAATTAATAATTGTGGGGAAAACAGGCTAGAAAATAGGATATCAATCATAAATGTCATACTTCGTTTCATGCATGAAGCATGATGGTGTGAATTTCGGTATCAAAATATATTTTCTTTGAACTTTAGCAAAAAGAAATTTTGTCCAATCAACAAACCGGGTTCCAAGATTGCACCCACTTGTACATTCTTTCAAGCTGCTCGTTTCCTATATTATTGTGTATTTAATAAAAAGTTAATTATACATGTTCTGAAGACAAATAAAGAAACTTGCAAAACTTCTAGTATGTTTTCATTAAAATTAAGTTCTCCAATTACTGTACGTTAAAAAATATCAGATGTAACATGAGTTTAGTTTTGGTTTCATTTAACAGAGAAAATTGGATATGAAAGATTGCCAAAAGAATTTTAGAATTTGAAGATGGAGGTTTTAGTACAGTCGAGCTTCAAATTTGTTGAAAAATCACGAAAAGATTGATGACGAAGCTACCGATGCTCGTGCGCAGACTAAGCATTAATTCATTCAATCGTTCGCTCGATATTACTCCAAAAATTGTTGAATTACTTCCGAGTTTCATAAGTTAAAGCCTTGTAGCTCCCGCAACAAATAACATAGAAGTATGTTTTAGTTTCACAATTTAACCAGGTAGACATCGAGTGTGGAAAAATAATTTTAGATTTTGTGATTACGGTTTAGTCACAGTCTTGTTGCAAATGTGGTGGAAATCACGAGAGAATTTTACGAGCATGAGTCACTTAGTCACACTAGACTAATAATCACTATGAACAATGTAGTTTATAGTCACATACAGCTACTTCGAGTCACAGAAAGTCACGGTTGAGTAAGGTAAGTAAGTCCCGCACCTCAATCCAGCGCCGTTGCGCAGACACAGCATCCCCGATTTTTTTTATATTTTACGATCTTTTAAAATCTTTAATATTTATGTAAAAAACTTTCTCAAAATGGTTTTTCTGCCGATATTTTTATATTTTTTCAAAAAAAATTTAAAAGAAAACCCTCAAATAAATTTTCCCCAATTTAATTTCACTTCACAATTAAATTAATCTGGTATTTGAAACAAATTTAAAAGAAATTTGTTAAAATCGGTGCCTTAAATTTATTTGAGCGTTAATAATTATTATTCAATGAAAATATTAAACACATTTTTTGGATTGTATATGGCGTAGTTGAGGAAGACTTGTGTTTTGCTCAACAATTTTAGAAAATAGATAAAGAACATGAAAACAAGATTTATGTCATTAAAATATTTATTTTAATGAATTTTAAGGTGACATAAAAGATTTTCACATTATAGTGCCTAAATCACTGCCAGAATGCATCGAAATCGGAAAAAAAGGTTCAAGTCATCAATGGAAAGATCTTTAAGATACGAAATTCAGATACGATACATGTATAGATAATTTTTATTCATGCTAAATGAGAACGTTTGGTTTGCTTTCATAAAGTCAAACAATTTTTACAACACAATAAATGTATTTCATTTTCGAATGTATAGGACAGATTCAGGAATAAAAATTCAGAGTTTATTTCATGTTAATTTTTCATATGATGTTCGTTAATTTTATATATTTGAAAAGTAAAGTACGCTGATAGTTCTTTTTTTTTGTTCCTATGGCGACTTTAGGTGTCAAACCATCTATTTACACATTAGTGGAATATTTCATCCTTTTTATAAAGCAGTATTTTGGAACTCCATTAAATAACATCGAAATATTTTTAATCATAGATTTTCACTCTAATTACTTCACTAATTACAAACAAATGTAAAAAAAATAGCTCAAAAAGAAGCACCAAAAATTTATTTTCTTGATTATTTTCCAATCGAGAGTTTAAAACCTGTATCAGAACTTATTCTTTTTCGCTGTTTTCCTTGCATTTGAATACAAACTCTTTGAATGTTCGATATCACAGATAATAGAAATTTAAATTATAAGGAAAATCAGTTAAAAGAAACAAAAATTAAACAATAGTAATAATGAAAAATAGTATTAATGTAATATAATGAAAACAATAAACGTTTAAGCGCGCAAACGCTGCAGCAAAAAGTAAATGCTTCAACAGAATTTTTTTTAAAGATAACACAACAAAAACTATAGAATAAAAACCAAAGATTCTCTAATACTTAAAACACTTTACAAAAGTTAGAAATTATTCAAAATGGAAAGGAACTGAAATGGCACACTCATCAGAAACCACACGCCATTATTAGTTCAAAAAGCAAAATTAGCAAAATTTTCTGTAGAAAGGAATGACAAAAAGTCAAAATTTATTCCTTCCTATGCGAGGAAAAAAGTTTATTGTTTTCATTATTTTTCATACTATTGTTTACATTTTGTTTCTCTTAATTTATTTTCCTTTTAATTTCAATTTCTATTATTTGTCTTTGCATTTTATTAGATTTGGCTGCATATGCGCCTTTCTATTTAATGCAAAATATGTTTTTATTTTATTTTAATTTATTTTAATTTCAATTAATTAATTTTGCTTAATTTTATGAATTGTAAGTATTATTCGATATCACAGCTTAGATCTCAGAATGAAATTAGTCCTTTCTCTCCGAGAAGCAAAATACAAGTCATTCTTTGGTTAAAAGCAAAATAGGATTAATTGCTTTTCGCCATGAAGAATGGAAAATTTCTATAAAATTTTACTTACCTGTTTCTTTCGCATCTTGTTCCCTTCACTGTCATTTTATTCTAAATAGATTAATTGTCCTTTTCATTCCTTAGTTCTCGAAAACAAATTAGTTGTTTCTGTCTGAGAAACAGTGCACTTCTTTGGTTAAAAAAGAAGTGGTACTAAAGGAATTACGCCATAAAGAATGGGAAATTTCTTTTAAGTTTTACTTACTTGTTACTTCCGTCGGTGGCGGTGCATCCTCTCGAATGCTTAACCCCAGCAAAGCAAAAAGCGAGTACCAAAGCGCATTGAAGACAGCCATCCTCAACAGTTTCCCTTCACACAAGGTTGGTGCTTTCTTCCTGTGTTGCGGCTTCTAAATACTTTCGAGCAAGCAATCAAAAGTTTAAAAAATCATAGCTGGATTCTGTTTATCTTGCTTAAAGTTTTCTAATCTAGGAGAAATTTGAGACTTTTGTTTTTGAAGCTGAGTAGGGGTCTGCGAATTTCTAATCTGATATAAAGAAAGAAGAGTTTGCATCATTTTAAGAGATAGCTTAATGCTAATTTACATGTTTTTAACAATCACTTTTTGTTTTCTTGGCGAATTTTACTGTCTTATCGACTTTCAGCATATCTGATATATCGCATAACCCATTAAGATTGTGTTATATATATTTGTCCTAAATAGTGGAATTTTTATCCTTGATTGCTGCATTTAAATGTTGAATTGACTGTTATAAAAGTTAAAAATACAATCAAAATAAATTTTATGAATAAAATTCTAATTAATTGTAATGAAATGTTGATTACTGCAGTTTTAATTTCAAAAAATTCAGAAATAGCTTTTCCTTTCATATTTCATTCATGTTATCATATTAATGTAATTCTTTTTAGAAAATATGATATAATAGTATTTAGACATATAATAGGTTAATATAGTATAAGAAGGCACTGTAAATAGATTGAAAAGTTAATATCTGTATTAATAATAAAAGCGAATATCTATTTGCACTGTGTGTGTCTATTGGGGCTGTAAAGGGCGCGCCGTTACAGTCACCAGTTTTGGAACGGATATACTTTAAAGGGTTTCGAATGTTCACTTTGCAGCGATTGTTTTGATATTTTTGTAGGAATTTTATTTAATTTAAAACGCAATAAAATGAAATTCAAATAATATTCATTGTTTATGCAAATACTAGATTATATACCCGTTGGTTAATCGGGGTAGAAATCTTTTCAAGTCTAAGTACTTATAACACTTTAAACTTAATTAAACAGTTTTTATTGTAACGTTTTTCGTTGATTTTCTTTTTTCCTCTCCTGTGTCTCTGACCCCCTCGGCCATCAGCTAACTAATCTCTTCTTTTTGTCTCCGAACTCTGAACCACTTCACACGAGTCTGATAACCCTTGGAATTCCATCTTCTGATTCCCATCTTTGCTACCCAGACAACAGAAATACCTCATATCATGCTTTTTACGGCCCCATTCTCTTCTTTTCGGTATTTGTGTGCCTGTTCGGAAGCATCGTTCCTTGTTTTTCTCCCTAGGCCCTCTCCCTTCGGTAGGAACTTGACTCGGTTAACCTTTAATGACTTTACATACTGCAGGACCGTAGCGAGGGTCAGTGGCGCTCGGTCTTCTCCTTCTCGGACTTCTCCTCTCTCCCTTTCATCCTAAGACGCCCCCAAATCGTATTTTGCTGTAGAAACTATCATAAATGCAGTATGTTTTGTCGCCATGGCGCCCCTAAAACTGGCCTCTGCGACATCTATGCTTCCCTTACTCCCCGGTCGTTAGTCTTCTCCACACTGATTAGGATCATTCAAAAATTTGAGAAATTTAAACGAAACATCGCGTTGAAACTAAACTAAAGTCATTGGATATTTGAGTGAATTTTAAAAGTTACGAAATAAAAACGGATGTTAAGTGCATGCTGCGAAATAACAGCAGAAGTAAGAAGTCTACCTTGACTAAAGAAAAGCAATATATTCTTAACTTTAACAGTGGTAAAAGCACGTGAATAAAGGATTTGATGAGAAATGAATAAATAAATAAACAACAAATTGGATTGAATTTGATTAAAATTGAATTGAATTAATTTGAATTTGATTAAATTGAATTGAATTAATTTTAATTTGATTAAAATTGAATTGAATTAATTTGAATTTGGTTAAAATTCAATTGAATTTGTTTAAAATTACTTTTGAAACGTTAATTACAGTTAGATAAAAAATTGCACAACAATTAAATTGGTACCATTAAAAAGTTAATTTTTTGCTCTTTAAGGTGATGTAATAATAATTTTAGCGAATTTTAAAATAATTTTTACGGCTTTAGCTGCCTATTGTGCAAATCCATTAGTGTGCCAAATTCGGTCTTCGTAAGTCCAACGGTGTGGACGTGCATAAAGAACCAAAAAGCAAACACACACATACTTTCCTCTTTTATTAATAGAGAATTAATTGCATGTTTCTCTTTTATTATTTATAGTTAACGTTATGGTCTTAATTGGTTTTCCGTTTATTTATTTCATCAATTTTTCTGCAAAATGTTTAAACTGAGTCCTCTAAGATAGTAAGTATATTTGGAAATATTTCCAGTAGGCCCAAAGATTATGGCTTATAATATAAGATGAAGGATTAATAAAAGATAATAGATTAAATCAAACGCATATTTTGTATAATGAATGCGAAAGTGTAGATGACGCCGACAAATAAGCAATTAAATCTTAGATGACATGGACAGTTACTTGACTCCATTGCAAACGTTCACGTAGACAATTAACAAAACAACTGCAAGACTAATAAAATAGTATGGTTTAAATGTCTATCCTAGCTTGAAGTTAAGACATAGTTTGTTAAAAGAACCGAACGAATGTCAAATTATGACAAGAGATTCAATGGAATTTATACATGATCAGTATTCCCGAGAGCAAGCTGGTAGGCGAAGGTGGCTAGGGATGAAATAAAAATAAGAAAATTCAAAAGTTTATCCTTTTCAGGATACCAATTTATTTGCGGAAATTTTTTTTTTAAATTTTAATAATTTTTTAAAAATATTTGTGAGTATCTTTTCATTGTGGTACCGAGATTCATCCGAATTCATTCACTCAAATTTTGATCAAAAACGCTAAAAATGGGCTTAATTTCCTTTCCGTAATTAAATATCGTTAGAAATAATTATTTTTAAATGTTGAAAAATACAAAATTCATCTAGAAATGGACCACAGAATGGCCTGTGTGATTTTCATGTCGAAACTGTTCACCGTTTAAGAGGAGTTCTTGTGACAGATAGACCGGAGAAACAACTTTTCAAATCTAATCAGGATGTCTTTCTTCGATAGAAACTGGACAAGGGAACCTTGAAAGACTCAACACTCTCATGAGGGTAATTTAAAAATTTCTGAAAATTAAACGAAATATCTCGTTGAGAGCGTAATACTAACGTCATTGGATTATTGTGCAACCATATTAAGGGATAAATAAACAATGCAACGATATAAAATCGGAAGCAAAAACTTTGTATCGAAGTTTATGTACAAAGAAAAGCAGGAAATATTTTCTTACAATAACTTTAACAGTGGAAAAAACGTGAATGAAGGATTGGATGAAAGAATAAATTGACTTAAAAGAATAATTGAATTAAATTTTTATAAGAATAGAAAGAGCGAGCGATGTTACAAACAACGTTAAAAATTAATTTTGAAATATTAATTACAATTAAAGAAAAACTGCACCTAAATGCAATTAATTTCATTAAAAAGATAATTTATTGCTCTTTAAGATGTGTAAAAATAATCATCATTCGATAAATATTTCAGAAGTTATTCGTAAAAAACATCTAAAAATGGCTTAATTTTCATCATTTAAATAAATATCGAGAAAATAAATTACTTCTGAAGGTTGAAAATAGCACAGAGAAGACCTAGAAATGCTCCCCGGAATGTCACGTGCAAATTTCATGTTGCTACCGTTCACCATTAAGGAGGAGTTCTTGTGACAAACGGACAGATACATATATTTATTGTTTTATGATATAGATAACATAATACTGATAATAAGATAATTCAGATGAATAAGTGGAAATTTGTCTAAATTTTATTAGATGAAGCAAGAATCAAGAGATAAGACAATATGTACAGTTTGCAGCAATTAGTTAATTATATTTTTAATGCACTAAAAATTAATTTGCAGTTTCAATTGTTTTTTTTATTTTGCTGCTAGTCATATGAATCCCATAAAAGCCACGTGATATTTTATATCGACTATTCCTTTCACTTCTCAAGATTGAAATCTCCACCTCAGTAGCAGCGACACTCTCCTTGGCAAAATCCGTATCTAAATCCTTTCTTTCGACAGTTGTAGTAGCAGATCTTTCCGCTGCAGACACTGCTCTCTGCCGCCAGCACGTCTACGTCATCCGTGCCTGCGAAACACAAAGCGACATTCATCCCATATATATATCAGTAGCATCAGACTCAAAAAATTTCAAATTTTTATATTCAAAATAATTCATTTAGCTATACACGGAAATAAGTCGTGAAGTCGTCCATAAATGTTGAAGAACATTTTTGAAAGCTAAAAATATCAATTAAATTCTAATTGCTCCGGCATAAAATCCTCTTTTCCTCCTTTCAGCCTTGGAAAGAGGCGCATGCGCAGCGCTGCAGAACTTTGAATTCTTTTCTTGACTTTTATTCTTGTTAATCGGATTTTGTAATGCCTGCTGTCCGTCATGTCGTGTGTATCTAGTTGATCCGTGTGCTTTGTTTGTGATGTGAGCAATGTATCGTGTCTGCTTTTTGTTCTTCGTTAGCTTCGTGTGAAATAAATGTTTTTGCAATACTAAGCGTATTAAATGAACCATCGATTACATTAATATGAACCTGACCCGAACACAATTCAAGCCCGATTTATACATTTCTACGCCATAGGCCAAAGCACATAATTCTGCGCCCTCTCCCACTACTATAGAGATTGACAACGTAAGTGTGCCACGTTTATTTAATATTAGTCGCCTTCGGGGACCAGCTGGTTATCCCGCTTAAATTAGTTTTTATTTTTGTATTTTACATTGATTATAACAAACCTGTCGCAGTTTCAGCGGCTATAACTCAGAGAAGTGAGTATTTTATTGTATTTGGCAGATAGTAAAATATATAAAGTCGTAAATTTTAAAATGCCAGCGCTACAATTCTGTATGATGCATCACAGTTAACGAAACTGGAAAACTGCATTTCAAATATTCTCATTCATCTCATTTCATCTAACACTCATTGGTAAATGATTAACCCTCACTATGGTAGCGAAAGCCGAACATGCTGGACGCCCCGTGTGAACCAGTGGTTGCCAAATTGGGTGGAAAAAATGAGGCGGCAAAAAATTTACAGACATCTAAAACACCCGAGAGTATAGAGGCTAGACAAAAAAATTTAAAAACTTAATTAAAAAATAAGTTAGTTTTCCGAACAACATTTCTTTTTGTAATTCCTAGTTTCAGGCAGCTAAAATGAAATAAAAATTTAATCTTTCCTAGTGACGCTCCTCGCCCCCTCCCCCCCCCCCCCGGTTCGCCGCCATTGATTTTAATTATGACTGGGCAGCATTTCTTCCTTGATCGTAACCGTCACCAACCGTCCCCTCCCTCCCAGTTCTATAAATAGAACCGTGACCTTGAGAAACCGTGAAGTCTTTATACTTATATTTTCTCCCTTTTATAACACTCTGCATATTCTGCCGATCAATTTTTTTCATTGCTTTTTGACATTTTGTTGTTTATGAAAATTTATTTTGAATATTTAGCTTATGCTTCTGATATGATTGTTTCTTTATATATAAGAATTATAAAAAATGAAAAATAAAAATATTATAATCAAAAAATTGTTTGATTAGATTTGGAAACTTTTGTATTTAGTTTTTTACCAAGTTTGATATTATTTAATATATATATACATATATAAACTTTTGAACGCGGAATGTTTTTGGGTTCTTGGAAAAGCTATGCAAAAATTTTTGGAAGTCGTGTCGTGAGGTATACTTCCCAAAAGCAAGAATTCCCGAATGTTACCGAGTTTTGCTGTTTCCTTTGTATTTTCACGATGATTCTTTAAATGTGTTTTTTCTCAAATGAATATTTTCTTAAGCGCAATATTGTGAATCTTCCCGACATATTTTTTCATGAAAATGCCTGGAATTAATTGGCATAGCTATTGAAGTACTTAAGAATGGAACTGTGTTTTCATTTGTTTTCTCTGAATAATTATTTGAGTTCTCATATATCTCCTCCAGATAACAACCTTTCATAAGCTTTTCCATCGTAAAAATCGGATCCAATGCCAACTTTCACACACTTTTCTGAAAAATTTATTGACTTATTAAAAGATGAAAAAAAAACACAGTTCTACTTTCTGGTAGCGACGCGGATCACAGACTTCAGTTGATACAGACCCGGATAATCGAGACACATTTGTACATGAAAGGTTAGCGTGACATGGATTTATATATATGTGGTTGGCATTAGGATAGAACATAAAACACCATGGAACATTCGTGTTGTGAAGGCAATGAGATATTACCTATTCTTATGAAACCAAAATGCATATGAAGTTTTGGGTTGAAAAATACTTTTCGTAGTTTATGATAAAGAGTTGAGGATATTTAATTGAATTTTTTAGAATATTTATTTAACTTTCATGAGCCGTACTCTTCCTGTTAAAGTTCCAGATCTCAAGCACTTGATACTACGCATATTTCAGGATCTTATATCATACTTGAATGTTTATCAGGTAATAATTTTGAATGAAACAAAAATTTGTGTTCTAACCCGGGCATTCAGTGGCCAATATAGGCAACCAGTTGACTTGATTAGACCAATGACCTATTTTTTAAAGCTGTTCTTTTCATAATCTGAATTTCACAGATGGCAGTAGATATTTGTATTAAGTGTAATGTGTCCTTACATTGCAAATGTTTCAAAGATCTTCATGCACCCAAAAAATTAATCGATTTTGCCTACGTTGCGTTTTCGCAACATTTTGTATCTTCTATAAAAATAATTATTTTTTTCGCCTGTTACTTTTTTTTTCTTATTTAGGCTCGAATACGTCTAAAAACCAATTTTTGTTCATTTCCTTGAAATAAACGGTAGTGCTGTCGTAAATGGGTTAAAGTTTTATAAACTGGAAGAAATTCGAGATTTTTTTTCTAGCTAAGTTAGGGTTTGCAAAGTTCTTATCTAATACAAAGAAAGAAAAGAGTCTGCATGATTTTAGTGATTTCTTAATGCTAACTTACTTTCTTTTTCAGTGACTGTTCAGTTTTTGTGCATATTTTGCTTATTTGCTGACCTCGGTGTACAGCTGGTTTGCCGGAAATAATGGTTATGTTTCATTTTAATTAAATCTCTTATTATTATTACTATGATTAATCCACCTTGAGGGAACTAACCAGATAAGGTTTATAGCTAAAAAAACCCCCCCCGCCGAAGAAAAGATTACAGAAAGGAGAGAAAAAATTTAAAAAAAAGCAGCAATTGACACACATTGTACATTGGAAAAAGTCTAAAATGAATGTCTTAATGGGTGGTGGATGCGAGAAAAGTCTTCCTTATTCAATGATGATATCATGCCTTCATTCTTCTAGGATCTTCATAATATTCATGAGTCGCGGCTGGCATCTTTTGTTCTGCACTATACAGAAAAGAACGCCGTCCCTTACCCCCGTACCCGTGACCAGACCGGTCACTGAACGGTTTGATGGACAAGAAACGGGAATTTTATTTAAGAAAAAAGAAAAACAAAATAAACAAAAAGAAGGAAATACATACACTATGTACAGCACATTCATTTTTACTTTTACACTATTAGTTCGTAATAGTTTTCTTTTCTTTAGATGTTGAAATACCTTTCTTTGATTTGAAGGGGGAATGTCCGGTAATTGAGCTACTTAGTTCAGCTCGCTGGGAAGTTGAAGGCTAGGGAGGCCGGAAAAGATCTTTGTTTTCGCTCATGAATTTGATAATCCCACGAATTTTCTGCCTGGAGACGAGGCTATTGGCGACCCTTTTCAGCCTTTCTTGTTCGAAGTTTGGCGCTGGCTTCCTCATATGCCAAGACATTGTATAAATACACTCCGTGGCATAGTGAAGTGCCGTGCCAATTATGAATATTTATTTTCATTATGTATCTTATGCTTCTGATGTGATTGTTTCTTAATATTAAGTGTTAAAGTGTTTCTTCTCAAAATAATAGTTTCTTACGAGAAATACCGCAAATCTTCCCGGCACATTTACAGTGCCATTTTTTCATGAAAATGTCTGGAATTAATTGGCATAGCTATTTAAGTACTTAAGAATGGAACTGTGTTTTTATTTGTTTTCTCTGAATAATTATTTGAGTAATCATATATCTCTTCCAGATAACAACCTTTTATAAGCCTTTGCATCGTAAAAATCTGATCCAATGCCAACATTCACACTCTTTTCTGAAAATTTATTGACATATTAAAAGATGAAAAACACAGTTCTACTTTCTGGTACCGACGCGGTTAACACTGATTTCGATTGATACACACCCCGGATAATCAAGGTGCTTTTGAACATGAAACGTTAGCTTGGCATTAGTATAGAACATAAAACACCATTGAACATTCGTATTGTGCGGGCAGTTATCTACTCTCATGAAACCAAACTGCATGCGAAGTTTTGGCTTGAAAAATACTTTTCTTAGCTTATGATGAAGAATAAGCAATAATTAATTGAATTTTTTCAGAACAATTCTTTAACTTCCATGAGCCATACTTTTCCTGCTAAAGGGCCGCGGTGGCCTAGTGGTAAGGTCTCGGCCTTGAGGCCGGTGGGATCGAAACCTGATTCCACTGAAGATCCGCCGTGCATGGGGCATGTTACACGATAAATCATACGTAGTGCCCAAACATCCTCTCTTTGGTGTGGTGCGGAAGTTTGGAGAGGGAGTGCCCCCTCAGGCGTCGCCCTCATCAAATGACCGTGGTTCAAAATTACGAGGTTCGTTGCTTCAAAACGGGACGTTAATATAACTAAAACTAAACTTCCTGCTAAAAGATCCAGATCTCAAGCACTTGATACTACGCATATTTCAGGTTCTTATATCATACTTGAGTGTTTATCACGTAGTAATATGGAATGAAACTTAAATCAGGAAGATACAATTACAAATGTCCATTTCTCTTCTTTCTACTTATCAAAAACTTGAACAGAGAACATAATATTTTATATAAGCAATCATTTTATTTTCCATGTTTGAAATCTTCGTTCCAAATGCAAGCACAAATTGATTTGTACTGGCCGATACATCTTCCCGTTTCTCTTCCTAGACTATGACAAAACTCGGTGCAGGCACGGGTGTTGGGACAGCCGCCAAATTCTGCATTCAGAACTTCCTCGTTGTCTGTTCCTGGGAAATACAAATCGACATTCAGGATGAATTTGGAATTTTTCATATCAAGCTAGGTGACATTCCCAACATTTCTGAAAAGGATGAATATTTTTACTAATAAAAAACTATTTAATTAATTGTTACAAAACCTTCTCTTGATTTCCTTATGCTTATATTTATGAACAAAATTTGAAACATTCAGAACGTAACAAAGGTGCCGTTTTGAAAAATTAAATCGGCTGTGGACGATTACTTGCGTGAATTTACCTTTGATGTGAACGGCATAGTTTAGTTACTTCCACCTCCCCTTTTGAAACAACACGAAGGCTATTTCGGGATGAACCTCATAATTTTGAACCACTGTCAGATAACGAGGACGACGCCTGAGCTGGCACAACCTCCCCGAAATTCCTGCTCTGTATTGTTATAATTTTGAATTACAAACATTCATAAAAATTGTGCAATGGCGTCGAAAACTTAAGCACCGTTTCGTAAAATGTGAGAAATTTTAAACTTTTTTGTAGAATCGTGTAACATACAATTGAGTACCATGCACATTTTACACAGGAGATTGAGCTAGTGTTATGAAAGAGGGTCTTAGGCACTTTTAGGAATCGTATTCACTCACGCTATTGACCTTCCCTTTTAAGACTCTTCAACTCCTCCCCCTCCCCTGCCGTGTGTTCGGATTTCAACTAAAAATGTTATGGTAACCCTAGCTATAACACGTAAACTACAGAGACCGAATTTGCTATTCGCGGCGGCCGGGTTATGCATTTCACCCCGTATGTTACGGCAGGGCGGGGTAATTCCTCCGTGGCTGTGGTTCTCTTTCAGCATGGTGCTAGGTGTGTTTCTGGTGAATCAAATCTGAAATGCGACAAATTCTTTCCAGTGGAAGAAGTGACATAATTCAATTTGCTCTCTTACTGCATAAATTCTTTGAACAAGAGAGGGGCCGTGGAGGCGTAATGGTATTGCCTCGGACCAGGATGATTTCTGCATTAGTCGGAGCCGGATGATTCCCGTATTATTCGGAGCCGGAGGATTCCGGAATTATTCGAAGCCGGAGGATTCCGGTATTATTCGGAGCCGGAGGATTCCGATATTATTCGGAGCCGGAGGATTCCGGTATTATTCGGAGCCGGAGGATTCCGATATTATTCGGAGCCGGAGGATTCCGTATTATTCGGAGCCGGTTGATTCCGATATTATTCGGAGCCGGTTGATTCCGATATTATTCGGAGCCGGTTGATTCCGATATTATTCGGAGCCGGAGTACTCCGGTATCATTCGGAACCGGAGGATTCCAAGTTTGAAACCGGATTCAACAAAATATCCGCCATGTTGTGGGCCTGGCAAACCAGACGACACAGGCTTAATGATCTATCGCTGTTGTGCATGCAAGTTTGGAGAAAGAAGTGCCAGCTCAGGCATCATCCTCTTCATGTGACCGTGGTTCAAAATTACGATGTCCGTCCCTAAATAGCTTTCGTGTTCCTACAAAACGGGACGTTAGTAGATAGTTAGTAAATGTAGTACATATGAAATAATGACTTTCTTATATCTAGTTCATAAACGTAGATATCATGAAATAAATAACTGATTGATGATTAATTGAATTCCAAAAAAGAAAACGAATGCCTTTGGAACCGTATGTATGCAGGGTTTGACAAGCTTCTACAAATAAAAATCCGGTTGTTTCCGGACTGTATTACCTTCGATTGGTTTCGCGCACGAAGGAAGTTCTGGGGTCCATCCTTTGTCTGCAGTGCAAGTGAAGCCACCCTGGCGTTTGCCCTCACAGAAGACTTCGCAGACAGTTTTAGGTCCATCCTTGAAGCAATTCGCAGAACCATCCTTTACCTCGAGCCCGCGGCATGAAATTCCAACTGCGAAAAAGCCAAATGCGTGATATGTTTCTATTACATGAAATCCTGTCAGTAAATTATGTTACTCATTATTACAAAAAATAGGCAATCCTTCAGTACGGATCTTTTAATATTATTTTATCCAATTTTCTGTGTAAATGAAGAACAGGCTATTAATAAGCCAAACTGATTGTTTTAGTTTTTTCTCCCAGCGGATTTTAAACCAAAGGCTAGGGCAAAATAGTCGCATAACCACAGAACTTTCTATTTTCATGCATGAAACTTGATTATAATTTGTTATTGCGAAAGCGTATTCAAATATTTGCAATATTTCATCAATATAATTGCATAAAACTGTGTATTGCTTACCAATAGTTCTAAACTATCAAATATACGTGCACAGAAAAAAAATCATCAATAAACAATGACTTTCGGAGGGAAAATAAAAACTAAAAATGAAATACAGTCGGACCTCTATTTAACGAAATCGCTAAATCCCGAAAAAAAGTTCGTTATATGGAAAATTCGTTAAAAAAAAAATTCACCTTTTAAAATACTTTAAACTACACAAAACAGATTTTAAATTCATAAACACTAAATATTATTAAAAAAGTAATTATTCATAATTAATCAAACCTTTATTTTGTAAATTAATATCTATTTGTTTTATATATTTTACCCATGAAAAATAAATCTGCAAGGAAAACAAAACATCGTCCGGGAATACACAGTATTTTCAATTTAAAAAAATAATTTTAAATTATAATTAATTAATTTTAGCATTTCATTATACGAAGGTTTGTTGATTTTCTGCATCATGATCATTTCCCTCTTCATCATCTTCGTCTTCATCGCAATTCATTGCTGTATTGTTTTTATTTTTCACACTGTCCACTTCAAAACTGCCTCATCCACATCTTCATAGACACATGCTTTTAAACGTTTTGAACAAGAATTCGATGAATCACAATTTTTTTTATTATGGTTGATAAGCTCTTTGGAGGAATACCAAAATATCAAAATACCAAATACCAAAGGAATGCAAAATTTAAACAAAATCCTTCTCTTTCAGGCCTTTATCCACCTCATGAAGAATTTTTTTTTCTTTAATGCTCAAGCACTTTCGCTTTCACATTTTCCAGCCTCAAGGTCATTGATAACCATAAAATGTGTTAAAAGAAAGAATAAGTTTGAAATGTTTAGAAAAATTTTGATAAATAGGGAGAAAAAAATATTGGATCACAAGAAAAAGTTCGTTAAATAGAGAATGCATTTCGCTATTTGGAGGTTATTTTACGAAGAAATTCGCAAAATGTTCTCGGTTCCAAGAAAAAGTTCGCAAAATAGAGGTTCGTTAAATAGAGGTCCGACTGTATACACAATTGTTCTTGTTCTACTATGGGACATGTAGCGATGAGTTCGAAAGCGATTTTTATCCCGCTGGTAATTTCAAAATGTTAGTGGGACATGTATGTCCGTTAGTAACCAAACGGTTACATTCAGTGGAAAAAAGGCGGGGTTTTAAAACAACCAGATTTCCAAGAGAATTCCCACAAATAAATATAACTTCGAACACGAGGTCAAAAGCAATTGATCCTATGAGTTACAGAACTAAAGAATCTCAGTCTGAACAAGTAATAAATATAATAAAAAAAATTTAAGAATATACATTTTTTAATAATATACCAAAAAGTAGAATTCTTTTATTTTAACTATTTTCTAATTTTAACCTGTAATTTATATATCTTTATCATAAATTTTAGAACATATATGTAAGTCTAAGACGGGCTTTAAGCCTGCAGACCAAATCTAACAAATGATTTTAGTCACGATTTAAATTTTTTAAATCTGAGAACTGATTTGCAGTCACGAAAGATGAAATACAAAATTTCATGCACATTGGCAGAGTGCTTAAGAAATAAGTGAAAAAAGTACAGAAAATTACCTTTTCAATGATATAAATTAAGTTGCTTCGCAATTTTTCTTTAATTTTAATAAATTATAAAAAATATTTTTTGCCATAATTGACAACAACTCTTTTCATTGTTGAAACGCAATTCAATCATTTTCATTGTTTAAACAAATATTTAATTGCTTTTTCTCCTTCATTGTTGAAAGCTGTGGTAATAGTCTTATACAATCGTCCGATTTGCTCATTCAATAATGACGCAGACAAAAGGGGCTGGGTTATTTTAAGATCCGCCCAACGTTACGGACACCTCTGGACAATTCTATTATAGATTATAGAAACATGCAAACAATGTTTTCTTCCAAAATTCACTTCCAGATTGTGCGGCTTGTCGGAATCAAACTTTAAATAAATTAATCGATTAGCTGATAAGTAACTTCTGAAAATTTTAAAATGATGTATTTTCGTCAAGAACAGACAAGTGCACAAAATTTAAAAGCTCGAAAGCAGCAGGGAATCAGTGAAAAAATTGATTCAAAAATTCCGTATTCACAAACAGGAAACAAGTGAAGTTGAATAAAAGCGTTTAAAAATTCTCTTAAATATCTAAAATTTCAAATGAAGATTTTTTTTCATAACTGAAGCTAAAAGCTTATATAAATACTACGATATTTTTAAATACTTAGTAGGGTTGTGATGAATTTAGATTATTTGGAATTGGTATTTTTATTTCAAATGTATTATATACTGTACAGGTAGATGAAATAACAGCAACATCTATAGGGTACCGGGATGACAATCAGATAAACACTAGTTGTTTTCAAATTAAATAAATTGAAGCTTTACCCAAATATTTTAAGTGTTCTTTAGAAGTAAGAGACGTTTTGATGACCAGACGATTTTGAGCATTAAAGTTAGAATAAATACAAGATTTGCTTCTTTCAGTCTGAGTCAGGGTCTTCAAAGTTCTAACCTAGCCGAAAAAGCAAGAATTTGCGTGATTTCCATGGTACCGTAATGCTGACTAGACCGTTTCTCGGGGACTTTTCGTTTTCATTACATACATTGCTTATTATTTCTGTTATTGCATTATTTTAAATAAATTTATCTATCTCTAGACACTGCTTCAGCATGATACAAGTTGCAGATATTGAAAAGTTCGAAATCTATTTATTTCTTGCACTCTTCGCACTTTCCGTTATTTAATACGCAGAAATATCTTGATTCGAAAATAAATCGCAGACGCATGGCGTTTCTGAGCATTGTCTGGTATTTGCTTTTATTGAACGCCAGAGGCACCTATCGGTAAGTGACACTAACAATCCGATTATTTGTATTCTCTTGAAAAACGCTGCATGAAAGTCGAGTTTTAGGGAACAGTTTAATTGACGGCAAATTTAACCATTCTCAGTAAAATAACTTTAATAAAAATAATCTTATTAAGGTGGTTCAGCAAGGATTTAGAAAGACCATGTTTTCGATCTCCAGTGTATGTATTGTCTTTATGAGTTAACCCTTTGACTGCTAACCAGACATATACGTCTCACCCATAGTTCAAAGCTACTGGGATGCAAATTGCTTCAAAATTCTTTATAATAGTTTTCAGTTGTAGCACATGAAAAATTGTGCATATTTCATCTTTAGACACCTAGATGTCACAGCCTATTTTCCCTCCAAAAGCTATTGCTTACTGAAGACTCTTCTTCATTTGCATATATGTTCGAAATATTTGATCTATTGGTAAGCAATAAACATTTTTTCAATAATATTGATTAAAATATTGAAATATATAAATAAATTTGCCTAATAACTAATAATAATCGTTTTTCACGCATACAAATATAATGGTTTTGGTTATGGGACGAATATGTTCAAGCCTTTGGTTGAAAATCCGCGCGGGGAAAGAAACTCCAAACAATTAATTGGATTTATTTGGAGACTATTAAAAATTGGACAGTTTAAATTAATGTTATTATTATCGTAAATTAAAAGAACAGCTCAGAAAACTGTTTATCACAATTAGCAGTCCTCATAAATTGAAACTGGAAAAAATTACAGCAAAAAAGCATTAAAAGGGCTCTAAAATC